>BQNB010039376.1:0-48101 GCA_026074375.1 Tanacetum coccineum | reverse complement strand
AAAGATGGTTCTTCCAGGAATACATATTCCAATTTATCAGGAAGAGGTTTAAGTTTAAGATCCTAGGAGGTTCTTTGAGAGATGTTTTGATTTTATAATCTGTGTTGATGGTAATTTTTTTGAATGGTGGTTCTTTGGTGTTAGATTCAGATTTAGAATATTCATCTTCAGCCATTGCTATGAATTAATTAAATTCAGAAAAAATTTCTTCTTCGAGAAGGGTTCCTTCGATGGAATAGAGGATTTTGCTTCCTTCGTTTAGAAGAGCGTCAAAATCTTCTTCTAAAATTACATCTATAACATCGATACTAAAATAGGTATCATCGTTTGAGTAAGAGTGTTTCATTACAGAGTCGATATTAAAGATCATTCGTTCAGTTCCAACTCCAAGATTGAGTTGTTTCTGTTTAACTCGAATAACTGCATCAGTAGTGTGAAGAAAGGGTCGTCCCAAGATGAGGGGAACTTTACTGTCTTCTTCCATTTCGAGAATAATGAAATCGGCAGGAAAAGTGAATTTACCAACTTCAACGAGCATATTTTCAGCTATTCCAACAGGGTATTAGAATGATCTATCGGCTAATCTTACGCTCATTTTGGTAGGTTTAAGAGTTTCGAGAGATAATTTCTCATATAAGGAATATGGCATAAGGTTAATGCTAGCACAAAGATCGGCCAAAGCATTGCAAGAGAAAGTTTTGTTGAAATTACATGGAATAAGGAAACTTTCGGGCTCTCCAACTTTTGGTGGAACTTTATTCTGGATCATCGCTGAACTTTCATCGTTAAGGAAAGTGGCAGAAATTTGTTTGATTTTATGCTTGTTGCTTATGAGTTCTTTGAGAAATTTTCCAAAGTTAGGCATTCCGGCTAAGACGTCGACAAGAGGTACGTTGATTCAAACGACTCAGATCATGTCGAGAAGTTTTCCGTATTAGGCCTCCATTTTTTCTTTTCTAAGGCGTTAAGGATATGGAATCTTTGGTTTGTATGGTTTGGGTAACGGTGTTTCTTTGATTGGTTTGTGGGTTGAGTTTTTGATTGTGGTGTAGGTTCATCGTCTTCATCATCGCTATCGAAGTTGATAGGGTTTTTGGTTTTGTTTCGTTCTTTATTTGAGTTTTCTGGTAGATTGTGGGATTTACCACTCCTTGTGAATATGGCATTTACATGCTCATTATGAGCTTGCGGTGGTTGGTAAGCTTTGCTACCTCGTGGGTTTGGTTGAGTGTTACTTGGAAGAGATCCATAAGGTCATCCAGATTGCTTGTCAGCAAGTCTGTCGAACTTAGTTTCAAGATTCTGGATTGAAGCTTGATGATTTTTGGCTACTGTTTCGAGTTGAGTTTTAAGGTCCATGAATGTTTCTTTAACAAAGCGTTGGTTGATTGATGAGACTTCATGAATTCATTTAATTGTTTCTGAAGATCGTAAGGTTTATCATCGGTATTGAATCGGTAGTTGTCTCGATTGTAATCATTCCGCCTGCTTGAACGCTAATCATCGCGATTCGAGTCTCGGTCGCGGTAATCATGGTAAAAATGAGTCTTACAGAAAGTTTGCATGAATTTGGCCTCTTCTTCATGGGACATGGGTATGTCATCATCGTCAAGATCAGATGTTGGTTGTTTAGCACGAGATTGGCGTTCTTTGTACTAAGCATCCATTTTCATGTTCATGGCATCCATTCAGGCCATAATTTTGTTAGTATCAGAATTACTATTACCTTCATCGGCGAAAGCAACAGTTTTTTTAAGAGATGATTTGGTTTTTTAATTTTTAGCCCAATCGAGCTTGAGTAAGACTTTAACTTCGAGAAGCTGACAAGCTTGATTTGGTGTTTTATAGAGGAAAATACTACCAGCTGCGGCATTTAGAACTTCATGGGTTATTTCGTTGAGACAACGATAGAAGATTTTGATAATATTACCTTTAGAAAGGTTATGATCATGGCAGTTTTGGAGCATTTCTTTCATACGAAGGGGGGGGCCCCCCCAGCGTACGGTAAAAAGATTCTTTTTTCATGCTGAGAAAAGGCTTGGATTTCTCCAAGGAGTCAATCGAAAAGAGTTGGGGGAAAGAATCGGCTAATGAAAGAAGTTCAAAGTTCATCCACATTTCAATAGTTCCTTCATTGAGTTCATCCAGCTATGTTTTTGCTTCTCTAGTGAGTGATAAGGGAAACATCATTAGGCGAACAGCTTCATTCTCGGTATCTATGTTTTTAAACATATCGCAGATTCCGAGGAATTCATCAATGTGTTTATGAGGAACGGTTTTTGTTCTGCCATCAAATTGGTTTCCTTTAACAAGGTTCAAGTGGTTACCTTTAAAAGCAAACTCGTTTGCGGTTTCAGGGATAGTGATTAGGGAACCGGGAGTTGGAGCGACAACACGGTCATCAGCCCACATGGGTTCATCATCCATTGGATCGTAATTTCGAAGAATATCAAGAAAGTGACTAAAGTTAATTATTTAAAGAATTGGCGATTAGACATTTTCCGGGTGTTGTGGTGATTGTTTCTTTGATCGTCATTGAACTCTCCTGTTTTCGTCGACGAAGTCCTCCGATTCAAGTACGATCAGAGTTCAGGTAAAAAGTTCAACAATTCATAATTAGAAGTTACGTGTATCAACCAAGAGAGAAATTTGTTTAGGGTCATATTTGCCAGAAAACTGTAGCGCAATTTTTGGAAAAAGAGTGAAGTTAAAGTAAATTTTCCAGGGTTAGACTACGAGAACAGCATAAAAGTCCCGGCAGAGGCGAAAAAACTTGGATGTGTTTTCTAAAAGCTTTAAATTTATAATGACTGAAAAACCAATTTTTAAATATAGGGAAACACATGGGTAAAAGAATAACCCACTACGCATATTAATCATTTAGGTAAGACCAGATCTGTCCTCATGGATTTTGATTCGTGTTAATAAATCGAAAAAGGAAAATAAACGTTAAACTTGAAATTAACTTTTTGTTTACCAATGATAATAAAGATTGACTACCAGATAGTTTAAAAATAATTTTAATAAGTGTTTGGAAATGACTTTAAATATGGAACCATAACTCAAAAAAATGATATTCCTCGTCCAGAAAAAGTTTTCAAATTGAAATTGATTAACTGAAGACTTATATTTAGTATACCAAACCATATTGTGTCACTCAAATAGTTAAGTTATCTAATATATACAAAAACATCTTTTGTTTATCAATTTACGAAAATTGGGATTTTCTCAACACAGACGATAAAGATCATAGACAAATCTTTAAAACCACATAGATTATAACGGGTCTTTCGACCTATACCGGTATGATTATATAATCTAAGTTAATAAGAAAAAACTGATAAGATAAGATATAACAGGATTACAACATAAGCTTGAGATTATAAAGATCACGATCATACCAAACACTTATTCATTATCATAACGTCACCGAGTAGTCATGAGAGATTTAGCCTCTCATGGCTATGAGGTTCATAACATCACTTGATTCAATAATACACTTCATTATTTCGCTAAACTAGTAAGATAATCTTCTTTGTTCTTGGTTATTTGATCTTGATTCTTCAAAAGGGTATGGTGTTTATGCTTTGTGAATGTGGAAAGTGGTATGTGTGAGTTAAAGAATGGATGAGAGGATTGATTGAAGGATGAAGTAGTGGGATGAGGGATGAGTGAAATGTGTGAAATTCATCCCCTATTTATAGGGTAAGTCAGGGGTAAAAGTACGGCGCACATGGTTGTATGTGCGACGTACTTGGTGATTAAAACAAGGGTAATAAATGTTCATTGAGAAAGTGCGGCGCACAAGATTGTAAGTGCGACGTAGTTAGGGAGTTAATGCAATAGCATTTAAGTCTTTATTAATTCTTCATAATTAGGTGGGAAGTGCGGCGTACTTGTGGAGTTAATGCTGAATTTTGACCAAGTCTTTATTTCTTTGACTTGAGGATAAGTGCGGCACACAATATGTAAGCGTGGCGTACTTGTACACTTTTAGATTTTGAACTTTATCTTTTTCATGTATGTTGTGTTCTTTAGCATATAAATACTCGATCTTTGTTGTGTTGTTCCTCGGGATGTCTTCAAGTGAACCTGCAAGCAATTCATGCTATTAAGTATCGAAAGTTTACGAGAAATGATTAAATATATGCAAATAACGCCACTGAAAACATGCATAATTTAGGCGTTATCAGTCAGCACAAACGATCTACTCAAAAACATAATGTTATTACGCAAAACATAAGGTCGTGATCATATGACAAAACAACAATAGAGGTGACACAGCATGGGTTCATTCATGGGGTAACTAACTATGTACCCCGACTCGTCGGTTCAGAACGCGATGTGCAACAGGGCTGACTATGACATGCTAAGATTCTATCTTATCTACGTTTACTATTCTAGAAATTTCCTCGAGGCATCCTATGATCCAATAAATCCATGTTATATGATGCAACTTATTATCACGCTGGCTAGACGTCATAATACTTTCATCACATAAGCATTTATTGTCATCACATTCTAGGAGTGATTCAAATAGCATATAGAAATCTAATGAATCAACAAGTATACACGTCATCGCACATAGAATTATCACGTAAGTACTAACAATTTATCAGGCAATACACATATACATAAATGCACACATAGTTCCTATTATGCATGCTATATGAGGGTACTTAGGTTATAGTATAGGTCAAAACCACCTAGTTCTCTATAACCAATGGCTCTGATACCAATCTGTCACACCCCGTCTAAGGCGGGAACACAAGATGTAACAAACAAGATCGTCATAACACATTGATATAAGATAATAGAAAATTCACTAAATGAAATATTTACATATACTTGTCAAGACGACTCCTAACACAAGTGGAGACTTGTATCATAGATACTCAATACCATGACAACATAGCCACATAATCATAAAAATCCCACAACCCGAGACAAGTACAAATAAACAAATAGATAAGTAATACAAGGGACAAGTAACTCGGGAGGGTTACATCCTAAGTCTCTCTAAGTAACGCGAGAAGGCTTTATTCCTCCTTAGGCAGTGTAACTTGACTACCTGAAAATGAATACTTGAAAATGTTAACATAAAGTTGGTGAACTCGTAGATATAAGTTGTAAACACATTTGCTGGGCATATAGTTTAAGTACGACAAAAGCAAGAAGATATGCATATACGGAATCTAGTACTATCACACAATAACAATCACATAATAATAAATCAATAACAACAAAACAATCATAACAAATCAATAATAAAACTCAATAGCGTTGCATGCATCAAGTTAGAATATAATGCGTTTTAAGTACATAATAACACACATATAGTCATATAAACACACAAATTATCCAAGTAAGAAATAGCGTAACATAGCGAAAAACATTTAAAATATCATTTGAGTATATTTTCCCCTAGGAAAACATAAGTAAAAAGAGGGGTAGCAAAGACTCACCTTAAGCGAAGCGATGAATCGAAATAAATCAACAAGTAAAAGATGAGCTCGAATATCCTAACGCGGTCTAGTTGGAATATAATGCGTTTTAAGTGCAAGCCAACGATGGCGAAAAGATGCATATGAAAATCTATAATATATCATCACCCGAATATGTTTGCGTTTAGTATACTAGTCAAAATATGATCTCGTAAAATTTACATAGTTTTTATTAAGTTTTGATGCTAAAGCAAAAGTCACTATTTTACCAATCTAAAGTAATCTTGTACATTATCAGTTTTCCTAAATATTTCCGTTACATTTATATTTCGCCTAAACACACTAAGTATCTTACCAAAGTCTAGTTACAATTTTTATTCGCCATTAATTCATTACTATCATATTTTACGTTACTAACTTTAATAAATCCTATCTCGCTTACTTAATAATATTTAAAAAAAAATCGACGCACATAAAAATTATATAAGTGATACTATAATATTTGCCAAGGATTTAATAGGTCATTCGATCTCGAAACCGCCCAAAAATCTTATTTTATGTTTCAAACAGCTCACATTTTTCAAGCAAAAAGTTTATAAAATTTCCAGATTTTAGTCTGTCTTTACAAAGGCGTATCTCCTTCGTTTAAAGATTCACGGAATGGTTAAAAGCTACGTTTCAAGGAAAAATCATGTTATACAAGTTATCTTTTATAAGTTTTACCTGACTCGGACTCGGAATGGACATGAAAACGTAAACTGGACAGATTGTGTCAAAAACAGTTTGTGATGGAAAAATTACTAGTTTTTACGCAAACTTCATTGGGTCATAACTCACTCGTTTTAAGTCTGTTTTAGCGATCTTTATATGCACGCGTTCGTATTTAAGTATACTAATATATTTTTAAACTCTTAACCTTTTAAAGTGATTTTAACCACTCGTTTTATTTCATATAAATTTCGGACAACAAGAATTTTATACTAAAACTATACTATATTTTTTCCGCAAGCAACACAACTTCAATACTAGCCTAAATCCCTTTCCCGATTGTTACCAATGCTCAAATAACTCCAAGACTACCTAATCACTTCCACCGATTGTTACAATATCACCTATAACCACTTTTAATACTTATAATCACACTATTAACCCAAAAGTACAATAATATTAAGAAAAGCTCAAAAACACAAATAAGTTGTACAACCCTTTTTATTTTGTTGCTTTCTTTGTAAAAATCATTTGCACAAACATGGTGATGAGATGTGAAAGATGAGAATATGTGAAGATGTATGATTGCTAAAAATCAACACACGTATAAAATAATATAATATAAAATAATATGAAATTCTCAAACTACCCTTAAGGACAAAGGTAGTTAGAAAAAATCACACGATAATATATATATTATACGTATATTAACCGGGAAATTTGATTCCCGGGTCGTTATTCCCCAACGATTTATGAAATTGAGACCACGTTTGTTGTTCGGACAATGATTTGAATTGGTTCAACAAGATGATTTTGGTCCTTTAAAATTCCTTATAAATTGAACAATTAAAGGACAAACTAAACTTAACTTAATACGGGAATTTAAACTAAAAACGCAAAACGGGAACCATAAATGGTAATTAAAAAAAACTAAATTTCCAAAATTAAACCTAAAATGAATTTTTCTCTTTTAATAGACTCTAATTGATTCCTCCCCTACCTAAAAAGTTATGTTTAAAGAAATAACTAGAACAAACAAAAACGGAATTGAAAAATGAGCTTTAATATAAATAATATTGAAAAAACGGGAAAAAAAAAAAAAAAAAAAAAAAAAAAAAAAAAAAAAAAAAAAGAAAAAAAAAATAAAAAAAAAAAAAATAAAAAAAAAAAAAAAAAAAAAAAAAAAAAAAAAAAAAAAAAATAAAAAGATAAAAATAAAAAAAAGAAAAAAAAACAAAAAATAAAATAAAAAAAAAAAAAAAAAAAGAAAAAAAAAAAAAAAAACAAAAAAAAAAAAAAAAAGAAAAAAAAATAAAAAAAAAAAAAAAAACGTCGAACGGGTGGGGACGACGGTAATACCCGTTCTTAAATAATCAAAATTTTGCATTTTACCATTCAGGGAAACAAACTAAAATTTATTGTTTCCTTGATGAAGTAACAGAAACTATATGATAACGGAAAAATCTTCTTAAAAAAAAATAGTTTTATATTTTTCTTTGATTATATTTTTCTTATTTTTTTTATTGTTTTTTTTAAAGTTTTTTATAAAATTTATAAAATTTTTATTTAAAAATACTAAACTAATTATTAAAAATTCTGATAAAAATTATGAAAAAAATTTCTTGAAACCTAAATAGGGACCTAGGAACAAATAACTCTGTGGTCACAGCTTAACGAATAAGCTACAAAAATAAGCTTAAACAAACTTATACTGCTACTATAAAATGGGAAGGGAGGGGGACAAAAAAAAAAAAAAAAATGTATACCAAATATTAATTTTGTAAAAGTATAACTCGAAAAAAAAAAAAAAGACCCCAGGGGAATCTCATGTTGGTAATAGGAGGTGTTTTGTGGTTGTGTTGTTGTTACATAAAGTTGAGGTTGTTGAGGGAGGGTGGGGGTTCGTTGCACTTGCTCAACCCCCGAATTTACCACCTTCCCTTTTTTCTTTTTTGCAAAAAAACTATAAAAAAACCTAGTTTTAGAAAAGCTAAAAATAAGCACTTTTAATAAAAGCACTTATATCTGAAAAGCCACTAATAAGCTAGAATTTGCTTAAAGTCATGACAGAAACACTTAACTAAGTTTTTGGATTTTTGCTTAACACTTTAACAACCAATAAGCTAGAAAAAGTTAAACTAAGAACAAAATAAGCTAAGGCTATCTATAACTAATCTAATAAGCAGGTATAAGCTAGAAATAAGTAAAAGAAATAAGCCATAAGCTGCAAAACTTAATAAACACTCAATAAAAACTTAAAACCAAACAGGCCCTACAAGGACCTTTGAGCTTAATTTTCAATAAGCTCTTGGATCCTTAAGCACTATTAAGCTACACTAGATTAAACTACAACTAAAAGGCTCTCTAAAACATCTTTCAGAAACTATTTTGAAATTTAATTGCTTATTGAAAAAGCTTGTTGAAAACAGCTTATACTATGAACACTTAGTACTTTTAGAATTTATTGAAAAGACAAGGACTAAATAAAAGCTTAAAAACAGATAAGAAAATAAGCTAATTAAGCTAACATAAGCCCTATGCTATCTAGAATGGCCTATAATCTACTTGTGCTCTGAATTATAAGACCTAACAAACTACTTTTACCTATTGATCATTGAGCTTGAAATTGGCTTTTTCTTATTTTCCCTATCTGATGCAGTGTGTATATCTATGAACCAAAACCAAATTAAACAAATGTAATGCCAAGTCGTGGATTCACACTTAATAAAACATCCAACGACAACAACAAGGGATGCAATGAAAAACAAAAACTTAAAAACCAATTAAACTCAAAATGATGTATAAGTATTACTTAAATTCTAACAGATTGAAATTAGCTAACTAACTAACAAGACTAAAATAAGATTTAAACTTAATAAATTGCCCTTAAAAATTCCTACTCTAATAAACCACACAAATGATTGAATTCAATTCAAAGAACCCAGTGTCCTCACAGCATTAACTAAAGTTAATGCTGTTTTGAAAACAAACACCCTATAAACAAATTCAAATCATGTAATCTATGAAAACATAATTAAAGATTAAAATCAGATACCAGATGTTTAAAACAACTAAAACAACCTAATAAAACATTAATCAATAAGCTAATAAGCCAGAATCAATAAGCCTAATAACTAAGGCCTACTTATTTTATAGATTTTAATATTATTTAAGACAAAATGTGAAAAACTAAGGATCTATCACTACAAAGCTGATAAACATATGATCAAGCATGTTCAATAAGCCTATGAGAAGAATTAAGCACAAATAAGCATAGATTAATAGCAGAATAAAAGCAAATAATTAAGCTATAAAATAAAGACAAATACGGAAAAAGTTAACTTACAATTGCCCTGTATGCAACAACAAAGGCTTAGTAAGCTCAAGTGATATATCAAAAAGCTCTACTTATCACAAGGATAAGCAAGTTAAGACCCATAAGCTCTTCTAGTTAAGCTTATTCATACCAAGCAACTCATATCCGAATTAAGCATTAGTGTTAAACTAAAACTTAATTCCAAGCTTAGAACTTAAGAAGATCTATTAAATGAGCTTAAATAGCATATGTAATAGTAGAGCAACAAAATTTACATAAAAGAAGTTTTTTTCTTTTTGAAAAAACTAAGAACTTATTAGCATAAACAGATTTAATAAAGTGGACTAAATTTCATTGATTTGAGACTGATTCCAAAACTAAAATTGAAATTACCAAAGCCATCAGTAAAAAATTACTTTCCAAATAAAGAAATTTACAAATCAACTAACTAAAAAAAATGCAGAAAAAGAAGATATGTGTGTGTGAGTGAGGAGCTCTATTTATAGCCTTGAGGAGATGCTTCTAGGTCTTCAGGTTGTTAGACGCTCCTCTAGATCTCGTCCCTTGGATCATTACTTGGCCTTCAATCTTTAATTTCATCCGTTGGATCATTGAGTGAGCACACGGATTGCCAACGTGGCATTCCGTGTGTCAGGCTCATTGGCTAACTTTTTACCTTATTTTTAGAGAAAAATATACATGTCCTCGTGTGTTTCTTGTCAGACCCGCGTGGCATTCTTGTGGATTTTATGCAATGAAGCTTTGAAGGCTTTTTGGCATTGCCATATTCACTAGCTTGGTACTTAAAATAAGCTGGCCAACACTTCACCAAAAAAAAATTTTTTTTTTTTAAATTTTCCTTTGAATTTAACGTCATGGTTAAACGTTTAGTAGTGATGAACAGTAAAAACTGTCTTTCCCGCATTTTACTTTTTATAAAAAGGGAAAGTTTGACTCTTCTTTGACCCGGGGCTTATATTCGTTTGACTTTGGGCTTATACAAAAGGTTTTGGGCCGGGGTAAGGTTAACAGGCTTGGTTATAAATAAGAGTGTAGTTTATATGTAGATAACGAGTGTTAACTTTTATTAATAGAAAGTTAACACCGTTAGGGGTTTAAGGGTTATTTGTGAAATATGTTTAACAATGAGGGGTTATTTTGGGAATTTTTGGGTTTTGTCGTTTAGTGAGTTGACTTTGGTTGACCTTGAAAGCATTCTCCCGGCTATTGTACACTCTATCCGTTCTCGTGTCTGTGTTTGTTCGGTTTTGACCGTTTTCTTGCGATTTTTGCATTATCCGTACTTACACAATTACAAAGACAAAACAAGTAAAATACAAGCATTTTAAGCACAATTTTATCTTTTTAGGGACATTTTTGATATAGAAAAGATATGTGATTTCTCACATATCAAAATTCTCCAAACTAAGCGATTGCGTGTCCTCACGCAATATTATATTCTTTAAAACCAAATACCTCAAAACTTTCCCAAACTAAACCTTTGAAAAGTAGCAAAGATTTTTTTGTTGAGAAAGTTAAGAAATCACAAGCTTTAAAACACCCCATTTTGCCATTTTTAAAACTTTTTCAATTTTTTTTAAAGTAAATTAATTATATTTTGACTTTCATTATTTCCATAATTGTTAGGGATCATAGAAAAAGATGCATTTCGATATGAGAATGCCCCAAAAAGGATAAGTTCATCGTCCCCGACTTTTCACTTGCTCCAAACCAAGCTTAAAACGAAATCATAGCTAAATATCAGTAAAGATGCTAACACTACTCATTTTTGCAACTTGTGAACTTTTTACTCCCGACAATTATCATATCTTAGGTGAATGTGCTATTTTGAATTTCAACCATGGATCAACATTTTATAAAATACTATGCTTCACGTTCCACCCGAGAATAATGAGTTTGAAGGCGAGATCATCCCATGTAGTGACTTTCGTCTTGGCACATCCCAACCTTACGGCTAAGTGACTAGGCTTTTGACACCCCACAAAGACTAGTACCGGGACTCACAGACCTTAGGTTTAAAAAATCTCAGGTTTCCCAAATATTCATAGCTTTAAAATAGAATAGTCAAAGTTCAAAAGCATATTTGAATTTAACAAAAAGAAGTCAATTTATTAACTTAAACTTAATATTAAACATTTATGAAATTGTAACCCTCGACCTTTTAGAAGGCTGCAACATCGGTTGTGAGCCGGCAAGATGCATCAAACTTTTATCAGTCCTCGAGATATTCTTACTAGAGGCTTTTCTTAGAAACTATTCTTACTATGGGCTTTCTTTAGAAGACTACCACATCGGTTGTGAGCCGGCAAAAGGTAGTAAACTTTTATCAGCCCACAGCCTTTATTAGATTTTTTATATTTTTTTTATATATAGAGAGAAGACTTCTTTTTGAAAAACAAGTATAAATTTGAACTAAGACTAAAATTTTTGCTATATATTACATAAAAATTGTTGATTTAAGATTAATCTCCAAAAACAGCACGTATATTAATCCGGTTAAGAGCTTATGGGAGAAAAAGCCACAAATTACATACATGAGCTCTTAAGATTTCCAAATAATCCTTGTTTAGCATCCCACTCATACTTAACTCTATCATTTTTTGTTCTTCGCGAATTTCCGCGAACGCTTAGCCTAAAAGTTAAGAAACAAGCTAGAGCTCAACACGCTCGATCGGGTCAAAATTTACTCTTATTCTACCCAGCAGGAAAGTTAAAATTGTGACAAAAACACTTATTTTATTTTTAAATTTTTAAAATTTTTTCATATTTTTGAAAAAATTTTGTGGGAAAAACGGGGTACGTGAGAACAACGGGCAAAGGTAGGTAAGATCATATCGATGATATACTACCCCATACTAAAATTAAACATTGTCCTCAATATTTCCTAGCTTAAGACTTAAAAACCCCATACTAGAACTCAAAAAGTCTAATGCATAATCCAAACATGAAGAAAGTATTACAAAAATCTTAAGCCGTTTATTAAGTGTGCTAAAAGATAAATGTTAGTCGATAATAATCTTTAGGATATCGGATTTCCCCAAACTAATGGCAAGCAAAGGCTAGGAAGCTCGAGTGGACCGGGACAAAACACCGAACACGAGAGTCTTCAAAATTTTTTGGGTCAATCCTACAAACAATGACAAGTACAAACACAACAAGAATCGGAAGAGTACAAGCCTCCTCACAACACATTAGACGATAGAAATAAGAAAGAAAATAGAAAATAGATAAGCATGGGGTGCCTCCCACGAAGCGCTTTGTTTTTGGTAACCGAGTCACATAGTTTGACTTGATCCCCGAATTCATTCATCCTTGGAGAGAGTGTAAATGGAAGAGAAAATATCAATCGAGCTTTCATTAATGTTTGGATAAACATTTTAAGCACATGCCACCGGCTCTAAGTAGAGATGTCGGGGTTAAAAATGGTGTCCTCATTTTTGATGGAGGAAAGTAAGGGAGAAACCTCAGGGTAAGTGAGAAACGGGAGAAAAGTTCGAATGACAAATGTGAAGGAATCGTCATCTTCAACATCTATCTCACCTCCCCCTGGGTCAAAACATTCATCTTCATTAAGCTCATCAAAATTGTTTATCACGAGTGCATCGGGCTCAAAAGTTAAGCTAATCTCAACATCCGGTGGTTCCGGAGGAGGACGAGGAGATGACGGATCAAAATGAAATGATTCAAACTCGGGAAGTTCCAAAAGAGGGTCATTTGAATTATCAGAAATAACAATGCTAATCAACCCTTCCTGATCGGGCTCAATCTAAAAAAGAAACGAATCATACTCGGGAAGAAAGTTATTAGCATGAGTAGTGGTACTGCCACTTCTTGTCTCTTCCATATGATCGCTAAAAGGCTCGAATTCGGGTAAAGAATTATCCGAATAAGAGAGAAAAGTATCGGAATTCTCAAAGAACGAATCACTATCCGTGACAGAAATAGGAAATGAAGAAGAAGATTTTAACACATGATCAGGAGTAGGGTTGTCTTTAAAATATTCGATATTAGTAATAAGACGACTGATATTCACTAATTTCTCTCAAAGAATAACGTCTTGGATTTGAAAAATATCTTCTAAGTCAAACTCTTTCTTTTCTTGATCTTTATTCACCTCCTCTAAGCTAACGTACTCGATGTTCTCATAAGAATCATCATCACTTGAAGTACCATCATCGTTGGAATCGGATAAAATCTCAGAATGATCGCTCAAAGCATCAAATTTGGAAGGATCTTCATAAACGGGCACATCACACATATCTTCGGAAATACCCTTGAACTCACTTGGGATTGGGACAAGGTTCTCAACACTAGACTTTATTAATTCGTCTGAATCCGTTTTCAGAATAGTGCTAAGATGCTCATCCCCTATACTTAGAGAGTTGCCGGGCTCCTCGATTGGTAAGTCGGGTGTACTTGCTTTAGGCTTGCTATATATAATAGTATACTCATCATCGTCATTGTCGTAAAAAGTAGGACGATTCCAACTTGGACAATTAATATATTCAGATAGCTCTTCTCTAATATTCCGTACATCTTCAAGGAGTTTACTCATCAATTCTTAAATATCCTCTTGTCGATATTGCTTGTCCGTCAAAGTATCCTTAATTTCACCAAATTTCTCCCAAGCTATCAATATAACCTTTGGTGTTACTCCAAAAGGTATATGACTAAACTTCCTTAAGAAGGTGCAAATATCTTTCAAAAAGTTGTCTCTAGCTTCTTCATCATCAATCATAGATAAATTCCAAAATGGAATAAAACTTTGGGTTTCCGTCACCTTCTTCTCGTGTTGACTTCTTTTAAGAATTTGCAAATCATCCATAAGTTTAAGAAGCAATTCTTGCATAACTTCAGGTTGATTCTGCTCTTCTTTCATAGTTTGCTTAATCTTAAGAAATCTCTCTTCAGCTAGCAATAAAGCCAGGCACTTTTCATTAAGAGGTATATGATCATACTCCTTTAAAAGGGCTTGAATGGCTTTCATTAAGTCTTCTCGAGCTTGCAAAATTTCTTTATAATTCGTCCTTCTAGAGGATGAGGATAATTGGACAAAAGAACTGCGGGGGTTGTTAATGGTCAAAAACTGAAAGAATTGAGAATTATACAAATCTGGCTCAATCCTTGACAACTGAAAGGTCGTATGAGGACCCTCGTAGTTTTCACAACAAAGATATTGTTGTGGAAAACTTGGTGAAGTTAGTGGAAAATTATTATCGAAGTTTTGATCGAAACACGGGTCCTAATTGGCTTTAACCGGAGCGGGAGTGATAACTTTCTTAGAAACAATCTCGACTAAGGTCGAAAGTTGATCCGCAAGCTTATCAATTCTCTCATCCGTTTTACTAGAAGTAGCATTCATCCTAGAAGCATTTGATCTATTTCGTGAATAACGAACTTTTGATTTATTCTCAATTATGTTTAAAGCCTCTCTAGTCGTCTTACTCAAAAGATTTCCACCCGCCGCGGCATTTAAGGAGTCTTGTTCATTCTCGTTTAAACCGTTGTAAAAGGTATCAACTTGAGTTAACTCCGTAAATCCGTGATGGGGACAAGCTCTTAGCAACTCCTTAAATCGTTCCCACGCTTCACTAAAAGTCTCCTCAAATTTTTGTGTAAATCGAGAAATTTCATTTTTTAAGTGAGTTGTTTTTGAAGGAGGGAAAAATTGATTCACGAATTTGGTAACGAGATCCTCCCAAGTCAAGATTGAATTCGGAGGTTCTTTCTCGTACCAAGTTTTAGCGGCCCCCTCGAGCGAATATGGAAACATCATAAGCTTAATCACATCGTTAGGCACATTCCTAAGTCGTAAAGTCGAGGTAATCCTTTTGAAACTATTAATTTGAGCATGAGGATTCTCACTCTCACGACCGTAAAATGGATTCGCTTGAACCAATTGAAGCAAATTCATTTTGATCTCAAAATGATCCGCATTAATTTTTGGTAAAACAATAGTTTCTTCGTACCCTTCTGTGGGTGCACGGAGTAGCTCTTCCATTGTACGTTCCGCCATTGGTGCAACGATAGTACAAAGCTCAGGTTCGACTATGTTTGGAGCACGTCCTTTATTTCGACGTCTTGGAATGGTGACGTTTGAATTATTTGGAAAATAGGAATTTCTAGTGCACATGCACTAAAAAAGCAAATAAAATGATAAAAAGAAACGAGAAAATGAAATATTTTTGTTTACCAAATAATCAACAAACTTAGGGTAACTCTCTTAAGTAAAATAAATTTTACAAAATAGGTGCGCCTTTTTCGTTAGTGACACAAACGGTAAAATTTTTGAATCTTTGGTTCGGGAACTTATTGATGGATAATACCTCAATTGAAGGTATTATTTGTTGGTGTTCTTTTACCAACTTTGTGAATTTTTAAATATTCACAAATTAACGAGAAAAATCAAAAAATCCAGAAGAGTAAATATTTTTGTATTTTTGTTTTTAAACTTTTACTTATACTAAAAAGAAAAGAAAAATATTTTTTTTACTTTTTATATATATATTTTTTTATTTATTTTTGATTTTCTTAAAAGTGTAACTTTCGAAGACGAAAAGTTCTCCAAATCACGATCAACAAACTTCAAACGAAGGAATCTTAATCACAAATCCCCGGCAGCGGCGCCAAAAACTGATCGTTATCAATTTTATACATGTATAATGATATAAGTATAGAAAATTACCAAACTACCCTTGAGGACAAAGGAGGAAAGAAAAATTCTCACAATTATATATAATAATACGTATATTTACCTGAGTATGATTCCCGGGTCGTTAATTCCCAACGATTTATGAAATTGAGACCACGTTTGTTATTTGGACAATGATTTGAATTGGTCCGACGATGATTTATTTTCTAAAATCCTAAAAGTGAGCAAATTAAAGGACAATTAAACCTAACTTTAATAACGGGAAATTGAACTTTAAATAAAAACGCAAAACGGAAACCCTAAACGGCGATTAAAAACCCTAAATTTCCAAAATTAAACCTAAAATGAAATTTTCTCTTCTAATAGACTTTAATTGACTAAAAAGTGAGTTTAAAGAAAACTAGGACAAAAACGGAATTGAAATGAGCTTAAAAACACGAAAAACTTGAACAGGAACGAATCTCGTTCTTTAAAAATAGAAATTTTTCAATAACCCTACGGAAACAAAACTAATTTTCCTAGAAACTATATGATAAAAGAAAATTTCCTAAAAAAGAATTATATTTTTTGATTATTTTTCTATTTTTTATGATCTTTTAAAGTTTTTAATAAAAATAAATGTTTAAAAATACTAAACTAAATATAAAAATCTTGGAAAATTGATAGAAAATAGCTAGAACTAAGAGGGACCTAGGAAAAATAAGCTTGGTTACACAGCTTATCAAATAAGCTTAAACAACTTATTAAACTAAAAGGGTAAAACATATACAAATACTAAATTTTGTGAAGCTATAACGAAAAAGACCCCAGGGCACGTTGGTAGTGAGTGTGTGTTGTGAGGCATTTATAAAAGGTGAGGATGTTGAGGTCGGGGGTTCGAGCCTTGCTCACCCCCGATTTCCATCTTCCCTTTTTTTTATTTTTGAAATCTTTTAAAAACAAAGTTGTAGACAAGCTAAATTATTTTTGAAAAGCCCTAAATAAGCTGTGAAACAGCTGAAAACATGGCAGAACTACTTAACTATATTTTTGGTTTTTTAGAAAATTTAAGAACTTAATAAAATGAAATAATCAGAAAACTAAGATCAATAAGCTACTAACTATTTAAGTTTACACTAATAAGCTACTTATGAAAGAAATAAGCACAAGGATATAAGCCATAAGCTGAAATTCAAATTAAACTTTAATGAATGCCCACAGATTTCAAAACAGACAGAGTGATAACTTTGAGCTTAATTTTAAGCTCAAAGACAGAACCTTATGAAGATAAGATTAATTACTACTTAAAGTCTAACCTAAAAGCTATTTAAAATTGCAGAGAAAATTCTTTTTGAAATACAAATAAGCAAAGAAAAAGCACTATGAAAAAACTAAAAGTTACTGACTTAGGTGCTTTTGGTTTAAATGAAAAATCTAAAATAAGCTAACTCTGACTTTAAAAAGCTAAGAACAAATTTAATCTATCCTAATGAGGTAGTCTAAGTAAAAATTAAGTTAAACCTACAAGCTATAAGCTACTATTCTCTAATAAGCAGTTAATGAAAATCTTAGAACCAAATAGGCCCTGTAAGGACCTTTAAGCCTATTTTTCAATGAGCTATTGGATCCTTGTGGGAATCTGGCTTATGCAGGCTTATACTATAGCTAATAAGCTACATAAATCTACTTTTAAAAATTATTTTGAAAACTAAGTGCTTAATGAAAAAGCTATGTGAAAACTGCTGAATTACTTAGTAGGTTTTGAGTACACATTTGATTTTTCAAAAGACAAAATGCAAATTGACAGCTAAAAACATCTTACTAGATAACATAATTTTTTCAAAAAACTAAATGCTAACTCATGAACTATGACCAGTAATCTACTTATTTGCTGAAAGTTAAATCCTAAAAACTAAATTTACCTTTTGATTTTAAAGAAGTGACAGTTTGTGTATTTTAACTACTAATGCAGTTTGCACTAAAATGTCCTAAACTTAAATCCAACAAATGCATGTAAAAAAAACTTGGCTTAAACACTTGTATTAACTAAAATTGAAGATAGTTTGATTAATGAAACTAGCTGAAACAAGCATAAGCTCAAACTGCTTATACACCTGAGCTAACAATCACAGATTCAAACACCCTACACATTAGCTTTCTATAAACTGATTTAATCTAAGAAGAACCTCAAAACCTAATCTTATAAGCTCAAATATGAAATTGAAACTCAATTTTAAAAGGCTAAATGGCTAAGGCAGTACTACTTGAGTTGGTACTTGCCTGAACCAAACACCCCTTTAAAATGTTAAACCTCATTTTAAGCTTATAATTTTCAGATTTAATGAACAAATTGCTAATACCAGATACTTATAAGCTACTAATAATCCTAATAAGCAAATTTAAGCTACTGAATAAGCAGAATCTATAAGCTACTAGTTATGCTAATATTTTTTTTGTTTTTATGAGTTTTAAAGGCAGAATTAATGAAATCTAAGATTTAAGTGATATAAACTAAAAACAGATGAACATGATTAACTAATAAGCTATATTAGAACAATTAAGCTATAATTAAGCTAAAAATAAGCACTAGAATAAGCTGAATGAAAATAAGCTAAAAATTGAATGAAAGAGAAACTTACAATTGCCTTAGCACAACAAAGGCTTAATATGCTCAAGTGAGCTGTCTACAAGCTCTAGCTTATCACAAGGATAAGCTAGTTAAGTCCCATAAGCTCTTCCAGGTTAAGCTTATCATCCAAGCAACTCAGATCCGAATTAAGCATAGGGTTAAACTAAAACTTAATTCCAAGCTTAGAGACTTAAGAAGAGCTATTAATGAGCTTATGAGAGCTTATGTAACAGTAGACAACAAAATTTGACATATAAGAGCTTTTTGAAAACTTAAGAACTTATTAAGCAAAAACAGATTTAATAAAGTGGACTAATATTTCATTGATTTGAGACTGATTCCAAAACTAGAAATTGAAATTACAAAAGCCTTAGTAAGAAAATTACATTTCAAATAAAGAAATTACAAAATCTACTAACTAAAACAATGCAGAAAAAGAAGATATGTGTGTGTGAGTGAGGAGCTCTATTTATAGCCTTGAGGAGATGCTTCTAGGTCTTCAGGTTGTTAGACACTCCTCTAGATCTCGTCCCTTGGATCATTACTTGGCCTTCAATCTTTAATTTCATCCGTTGGCTCATTAAGTGAGCACACGGATTGCCAACGTGGCATTCCGTTTGTCAGGCTCATTGTGCTTCTTTTGTACTTATTTTAGTGCAAAATTACATGTCCTCGTGTGTTTCTTGTCAGACCCGCGTGGCATTCTTGTGGGATTTAGCCAATGAGAGCCTTGGATGGCGTTTTGCTTTGCCATATCACTGCTTGGTACTTAAATTATGCTGCCACATCACCAATTTTAATTTGCCCTTTGAATTTAACTCATGGTTAAACGTTGAAGATGATGAACAGTAAAAACTGTCTTTCCCGCGTTTTACTTTTTATAAAAAGGGAAAGTTTGACTCTTCTTTGACCCGGGGCTTATATTCGTTTGACTTTGGGCTTATACAAAGGGTTTTGGGCCGGGGTAAGGTTAACAGGCTTGGTTATAAATAAGAGTGTAGTTTATATGTAGATAACGAGTGTTAACTTTTATTAATAGAAAGTTAACACTGTTAGGGTTTTAAGGGTTATTTATGAAATATGTTTAACAATGAGGGGTTATTTTGGGAATTTTTAGGTTTTGTCATTTAGTGAGTTGACTTTGGTTGACCTTGAAAGCATTCTCCCAACTATTCTATCCGTTCTCGTATCTGTGTTTGTCCGGTTTTGACCGTTTTCTTGCGATTTTTGCATTATCCGTACTTACACAATTACAAAGACAAAACAAGCAATATACAAGCATTTTAAGCACAATTTTGTCTTTTTAGGGACATTTTTGATATAGAAAAGATATGTGATTTCTCACATATCAATGTATGAAAAGACATAAGAGTTTTCTTACAAGAATGTAGAGAAAAGATGTTCAATAACCTGAAAACGATCTTGTGTCAACCCGGATATGACCATAAAAGAATCACCAGCATCAAACGAAAACCAATATTTGAGATCAAGAAAAACAAACACCAAGTGTTGGTGTTTGTGTGTGAGTCGTCGAACCAAGAAAGAAGATAGGAAATGAGAGAATTTTTCTTAAGTGTGTGTTTTCTGTGTTTAAGTAGTGAATGAATAAATTAGATGAATTAGTATATATGCTTAGTACTTAAGCAAAGAATGGGATCCTAGGTTCCTTGGGACCATAAAGAGACCAAAGTGAGAAATAGGTGGGAATGTGTCTTGTACCATGGGAAACATTAACAAAAAAATGTGATGGGTATGTGTGTTAGGTGGGACGAACCGCAGGAGGAGGGGACCAAACCATTTTCAAATTTTGAATATTTGGTTAACATGGTATCTAGATATTTTGTGCTAAAGGGTAAACTCATACATGCATGAAAGTAAATAAACTAGTAAGTATATTTTTACGTAACACGTACAAATTAAAACACGCGACACAATTAAAAATATATCTGTAAGACATAACATCTAATTCACAAGTAGACTACATTCGCTTAAACGTCGAAATGTATCCAAAGGCGTTTTGACCAAACGCGGTAAATTTAACGGTTTTACGTAAAAATCAAATATCCACGAAACAAAAAATACTTAAGTAATTAAATAAATTTAAGTCTGAACACGATAGTTGCTACACTGAGTCCTCTGCTTCAATGGCCTGAAGTATTGGTGCTAGGATGACCATGATTGAAAACACTCAGGCTAACATCCAGTCTGATATTGCCTCACTTAAGACAGATTCCTCTTAAATCAAGGCCATGATGATTGGGATCTTTTGTGCCTTTTAGGAACAGTCTTTCTCCACTCCCTCAAGCAGTGTGCCTAAGCCAACACTTGTTATCATTAGAGTTCAAGCAACTGTTGAGGGGAGAATTCAGCTCACACTACTACCATCAGTACTATTGAAGAAACTCCTTTTTAAACTATGGAGGAGAAGGCTGAAATGGAAAGTAAAAAAAAGAGCCTAAGGTTGCAAATGTTGAAGAATAGCCTGATCAGATACTGAACCTATTCCAATTACCATTATAAGACCAACAACCAAGCCCACTCTTAAAGTCAAGCTCATTGGATCATCATCTCAACCCAGTAGTCATGTCACTGATATTACACCAACAACCTGAAAGTTCCTAAGCTACTCCAAAACCTGATAGAGGGAAGGGTAAAGCTAGAGATACTGATGAATCACCAAAGAAGTTAGTTAAATCCTCTACTAAAGTTTGTCCGTATCATGATGCCCTAGTGCTAATACCTTTTGAAATAAATGGTAAGTTGTATCATCTCACAAATGAGCAAATCTAGGCTCATATAGAAATGGAAGAGATAAAGGAGAAAGCTGCTCAGGAACTAAAGCTTTTGGCACTTAGTAAGCCTAAGCTGATTAAAGTTGTACACGAAGAGGCCACTAAAGCCAAAGTTGATCCTAAGGCTCATTCAAGCAAGAAAGGTGGTTAGGAGTTCTTAAAGATACCAGATTTTGAAATAAAAGTCCTTAATAAAGAACGCTTAGAAAAACTCATAAAGGAAAAAGAGCTCAGAAAGAAAAGGATTGATCAGTATAGATGGACCACCAGTAGCAGACTCAAGCCTGAAACAATCACTCATATCTACATTAATCCAAACAGTAAACCTATTGCAATAATAGTCTTCAGGGGCACTGTCAAAAGGAACTTTGATGTTCACAAACCCTTCAAGTTTTGTGATTTTGGTATACTGAATGGGATGAGTTGAGAGAAACCATTCCAGAAAAGAAGAAAGTGGTGGAAGATGTTATGAACTCATTAACTAAGAAATATGAAAGACTAGGGGCAGCCCTTGATGAACTTAGAATAAAACTAACTCTTCCTGCCCCTAGACAAGTTCTTTCTCTAACCACAGGCAAGAAAAGGATGGCACAACAATTGGAACATGAACGAGTGAAGTTTGTCACAACCTAATAATTGAACATCCTAAAATTGGAATTTTCTTTATAGATGTCTTTGGTGATGAGACCTTTCAAAGAATGAGTGACATTCATAAGGTAGATGTTGATACCTTGTTGAGCTACTTGGTGATGGCTTCAAACATTGGTACTTCTGCAAATAAAAGGTTATGTACAGTAATGAGGAGTATGATTGAAAGTCATCCTGATAAAGAGAAACTGAAGTTAAAAAAAGTCAAGCTTGAAGCCATTGGATACTCACTGAACTAAGTACTTTTGTAATTTTCTTTCATGTTTTGTAATAGATTTGTAGAACTTGTAATCCTCAGTGAATGAAGTACTTTTAGTTATCAGTATCCCTTACTTGCTTTCTAGATTCAGTGTAAGAAGAAGATGTACTTACTCACTTACACTGAAAAACACTTAAGCTATATTTATATCTAAATAAGGGGAGATTGTTGGGCCAATTCAGTGCCCAATGATCTTTCACTTGGATTTGAATAAAAAACATCCTAAGTGTTAGATAACTTAAACATTCCAAGGTCACTGAGTGAACAATCACTCAGTGAGTTACCTTCAAGTGCTCAACTTGAGTCTATAAGAAAGACTCAACAATTTAGTGAGGCGGTACTCAGTGAATGAAGTCCCTGAGCCAAAGAAGGTGATGGGTTCAGTGAGTTATGGAAATAGACTCAATAAACCCTATACGATCTCCAACAACTAGTAAGACCATAAAGACAAGAGCCTGAAGAATAGACGGGATAGTTTGAATGGATAAGTTCAAGTACTTATCCACCTAAAGTCAAACTATCCTGAATAGGGTGTGAAGACAATGTCAGTATCAGCACTAACCTTAGAAAGTGTGTTTGTCCCATTCCTCTAATAAAATTGTATTAGAGGCAAATTGTACAATATGTACTGGTCCAATCAACCTTGGGACATGCACTTATCACCCATGTGGGTATGACCCTACCTAAGTATTATAAATAGAGATGCCTTGTAAATGATGTAGGTTAAATTTGTGCATTTAAAGTTGTATCTTTCACAGATACCTACTCCTCCAAATCAACTAAGTCCCTAAACAAGTTCAGTAGGTTAGCATAGTTGTCAACTTAGCATAATACTTTAAGTTATGCTAAGTTGTTAGTGATGAGTTCACACACATACATTGTCATTCAATCCTCATTGTTGTCCCGCAAACAATGGGGTATAGTTCTTAAAAAATTTATAAGAATTAAACGTTGAAAATTAGTTTTGTGTTCTTTACTTATTTACCCTTATATTTGTCAAAATTGATTTTCATTACATTACTTCAAGCCATGGGTTAGTTTTATCTTAACTTTATAGTTTTTCGTAACTAACTCAAGGGAAACAACATAAACTCATTTTATGGTCTGTATAAGTTACTATGTCCATAAATGACCTTGCATCTTGTAATAATTATTTGAGTTAGTTATACACCTTAGAAAAATTCATAGAGACACCTAAGACACTATAATTAGACATTTCAGAAAGACAATAATTTAGGAACTCATTAAATTTACTAAACTAGATACTGGAAGTTGACGTAAAAACCAGAACAGATTTAGCAATATGGTGTAAACGGTGAATTGAAACAATAGGCATATAAATGAGATAAAAGATGTAGGTCCAAAGTCTTGGATCTGTTTAGCCTTTTGTAAGACAATAGCTAACTTGAATAAATCCAAATCAACTATATGAGAGATAATGACCATGAATACTATGTGCTAATGCGGAATCTTAACACAAGTACTAAGAAGAACACAATGTAAAACTTTGCTATTTGCTATTAATTTCTGTTAGAACTCTATTTCAATCTCATACTAAACATTGTGCCGTAGAGTTCCTTTTATACACCAAGGAAACCCTAATGGGCTTTACAAACGTGTGAAAGGATAATGCATATCCTTTCTTAAGATATCTCTAAGATAACTATTCTCTTACATAAACAGACTTAACTATATGAGACCAGTACTAACTATAGTACTGCCAGACTTAACTTAGTACTGGCAGACTTAACTATGTCTACCAAACTTAACTCTATAACTACCAGACTTAAGTTTGTTTACAATAATTCCTAACAATCCTCCCCTAACTTGATCTTCACTTGTGAACTTCAAGTTTCATTGAGTATCTTCATTATGAGCTTCCTGAGGATTCTGTAAGCATTATCTTTGGAATTATTCTTGAATTGTAACATGATGATTTTCCTATATAAACAGGTTCTTGACTTCTATCAGCAACTCTTGAAATCATCACTAAGGATATTTGCAGCATCAAATCTTTTAAACATCATGGCCAACACTTCACAGCTACATGTATAATCTTTTCAGCAACAAATAGACAGCAACATTGACTATATGTACATCAGATCATAAGTTTCACCTATTTCTCATACTTCAAAAGATGTTCTAACTCCAAAGAGAGGTGAATTAAATTGAAAATTTTAAATGGATTTGATGTCACATTACCAGTTGCCATTAACTCTGGAGTACCAATGTTTGGTTTAATAAACTATGTACATTGATCACCATTTCAACTCTATACATGAAACATGGTGAGGTTGAAATACCATATGATTTTTAGCAAATCATCCAACCCCCCCCCACTTATCAATGATTTAGATTAAGCCTTTACCAATAACCGTTTGCACATTGGCTAGCTAATTCCTTTTGTAAGAAATCGATGACATGACATCACCGCTGGTGACTAGTAACTCAGGTTTAGACTTTTAGAAGCGAATCATTGTAGTTTGATTACCATCCAGTTTTTGGTAAACAGTCAACCATATAAATATTTTCCACTAGCCTTTACCACAACATAACCTTGTGGGCTTGGCCTTACCAACCTCTTTACAAACACAGATATGGGGGTAAGTATGATAACCATGACAGTTTTTGGTTAAACATCAACCAGCAATGGAATTGAGGAAGTTCTTTAACAAAGCCGTTTGCGTTAGGACTAGCCAGTCCTTATGCCTATTAAGCATGGTGAACTATAACCAATTGTTGTGTGGGTGGATAGCCAACACTCAAACACCTTATCTCAAACCTTCATTTATAGTCCACAGTTTCCAAAATAACTCCAGCAACTAATAACTATCATTAATTTTTCTAACACCAACGTTGACTTTACTCAATCATCTACAAAAGTTTGTAACAACCTTCATTCAATTTTTCCATCCAGAAGCATCATTTTTAGATCACTTGCAGGCATCTTATAACAAAGGATTACTTCCTAACTGCTATGATATAAATACTACAAGCCTCCCAAATTAGACAATGTACATTCACCAGACTTATCATTAAACCTCCAACTATTATCTTTTGAGCTGGAGAGTGAAGGCTCCAAATGGTACTTTATTGAGAATGGTGGAACAAAAAGTCCTGAATCACTCCATAGTAACTTTTTCATAGGAGCATCTTCACATGCCTATTTGTTTCCATATTTCTGGCATAACCAACCTGTACAGCTCAAAAGACCTCTCATGTGAATCTTTAACTTAGCTCCAAGCTCTTATAAACTGTATCAGCTCCAATTTGCTTCTTACAATCTGATCAATGCTTTTTCACTCTTTTGAAATATCTTCCAATTTGCCTACAAATTGGCTTTTATATCTAAAGGATAGGATTCATAGCTTCTAGCTGTTTCTTCTTCATCAGATCTTCTGAATCTCCTTGTGGACTCTTGCAACATTATACCCTTCCCTAGCCTTTTATGCTTCTTTCTTTTTCCCTGTTTCTTAATACTGGCTCTTCTTCTTTATACTTCAGTAACTTTTCTTCTCAACTGAACATCTTATCATCAACCCATTGTTTCTTTTGAACATCTCTGTCGAAGCTCTTCTCCATATCTTTTCAACTGGTGCCTTTTGTAGCTATTCTAAAGTTCATAAAGAACAAAAGAATTCAACCTAGCTTAACCAACTATATCAAACATTATCTTTCATATATAACCTTTAAAACTCACTTCTTTAACTGTATAAGCTTCCATGTCCACTGATTCTTCAAATAATTCATCATGTAGTTCCTCAGCTTTAGAAATGGAGTCATTACTTAACTTCTTCTTGCTTTATCTCTTTGCTCAGCATATGATTCTTTCTCAGTATTTACGACTCTACTCTACCATCTTCTTGCAAAGTCAACTTCTGGAAACTCTTTCCTAGCACATTCATTGTCAATTCTGAATAGCTTCAGCATAGCGCTAATGGCATCCTAATCTTTCTTCAGTGTAGTGTGGACTATCAAATTGAACTTAAGCTTTTTCTTTGCTGTTTTGCTCATTAATTCTTCTTCTTCAATCTTTTAGCTAAGAAGTGCATCCAAATGAACCATGGTTGTTTGGCAGTTTTCCTCTCTTCCTCTAGATTTGCAATCCCTTATGGATTCTGCAAGACAGCTCGTCTTTTTTGTTGAATTGGTTCTTTAGTTCTGTGGGAGCTTGTAGTCTCGTTCAACAATCATATGGAGCTTTTGTCCATCTCCCTTTGGCCTCTAGCAGAACTACCTGGTCCACTACCAGTACTAACACCTAACCACCATAAATAACTTTTTCAACTCTAGTATTGTAACTTCTTCAAAGCCATACAGAATATCTTTCAAAGACAGAATCAATTCTTATTTTCCTTGGACTCTTTTCTCCCGTATATCTTTTCTTTTAACCCTATCAACTGAACTTTGAACCTCTGAGAACAACCTTTGCCAATTGTTAGCTGCTTTCAAGTTGTAGGATACTGATATCTTCTTCCGTGAGCCTCTCCTAAAGGTTTAGTAGAGTAACAAAATCTCCTAATGAACCTAGAGATCATCATCAATTGTCCCTGAATTATCCTCAGCCCTGATCCACTTGTTCTTCATCCTCTGAGTTCAGTGAAAACCACATTCTCCTTTTAGATATCTTTCCATTTTGCTGTTACCTAACTTCACCAACTTAATAGCAATCTTTAACAATCGCGTTTACCCGGTACAGTTAGTTTGCTTGAGTTTTGTCTCCAAACTATCAACCTTTGTGATCCAATTAGGAACCGCAGGTGCAGTAAAACTTTCACTAGTCAAGGTTGTTTGCCTTCTGGCACAAGAGGTGAAGTAGGATCCTAAGATGTGGAACCTTCAGTCTCCTGTCTAGGTAAAAGTTGGTGGTGTCAGGTGATGGTTGCTCAAGGAGATGATGCCAGGTGTGAGTTCTTGTCAGTTCAAGGTGAAGGTTGATGTTTTGGAGAGGTTGTGGGTTCAAGCTACATGTGTAGGTTCAGATGCAATTGTTTGCAGATAACACACATTGTGTTTAATAAGATTGGAAAGGTGCGCAAAAGATGATGGAGATCCTGCAGACTTGAATCGCTGGTCCCTGCACTTTGATTCAACAACAACAACTGCAACATTACAAGCAACGAAAGGTCTAGGATACCCCAGCTAAAACCCCTTTTGCAAGTTCCCAAAATCTTTTTGTCAATACAATAGCCAAATAAGTATGTTTATTCTCAGTTTGTAATTCCAAAATTATTTGTAGAAATCATGGGTAACATCAAAAACTTAGTTTTACTTTTCAGAGTTTTGCCACCGAATGAGTGGCCCTCAAAGATTAATATTGCAAAAGTTATAAATATCTCCAGTAGAAAGACAAATCAAAGCAGTCGCCAGATTGGGACCACAATTATCCCATCCACCACATTTAGGACACATACAATGTAAAAATAATGGACTAAAAATCTCCATTGGGTGTAAAAAATTGACTATATCCAAGAATGAAAAAGTACCATTAGCTGGGATACCCTAATTACCCATCCCCTCAAAAATCTTAGTAATTATGCAACATGGAAATCCCAGAACGCCTCTGTGCTAATTGAAGCTTACTTCGAACAGATGCCTCAGTGATTGTATACTCAAGAGTATCTATGGTTGCTCTTAGTTCTAGAGTCCCATCAGCAAGAGTTGAGGCAGTTGCAGTCTGCCAAAACTGTTTGACTAGTGTAGTCCCATGGATAGTAAGAGATTTGATCAGACAAACCTGATATGTGAGCCTTTTAAGAAATATACTATCTCTGCAAAACCCTATACTCTCTTCTTCATTTTCTTTAAGAATCCCATTGTGGTTATGCTTGTCGCAGTATTTCATGAAGCCATTCGTCTGAAATTATAGTAAAAAATAACAGTTGTAATGTTGTGGATTATCAACTGGGTTATAAACATCGTTTTGGTAACCTAGAACAGGATTGTAGACGCTAATTGACTTTATATCAAAAAAAAATGAATTCAATTGTCCCTACCCGAGAAATAGGCTCTTTTTAATGAAGAAAACTATTTTAGGTGAGATAAAACAGTAAATATCCAATTTGTATCATTATCCCCTTATAAATACACCCAGCATTTGTTTATAACGTCATGATTTAAGAAAAGTCAAAGTTGTGTAGACCACACAGAACAACCGACTAGTTACCAGTATTAATATGGCCTACCAACTTAAATCTGTCAAGCACAGTATAAACATTTTATTGTTCAGAACTAACAATTAAGCTTACCAGGATCTAATTCAAGAAGAAATACCCACACCTCTTCACCAAGACCACACCGTCGTCAAGTGCTGCATCGTGAGCCTTGAGGACAAGGCTCGTTTAACGGGGGAAGTCTATAACACCCTGTGTTTTCAAGTCATTGACGACGTCGATAAATCCATAATGTACCTTTTTATTGTACGCGTTTGCTTGTAATTTCATGTATTAAGTAAAAATCGCGTAAGCTAAAAATTAGCTTTTAATGTAAACGGGCATCAATCAATTAAGCGTTTACATCAATCAAGTATTAAATAATTATTTTGAGAATAATTATGATCCTTGTTCATTTTATTTTTATCGGATACGTAAAGTGTATACGTTTCGCGATAAATTAAGTTTAGGCATACCCGGAACCACAAAAATAATTCTACGCTTCAACAAATACCCACATTTATACCCAATACATAAAAGTTACAAAAATATATCATATGTATCATACATATGCCGAATTTATAGCAATGTATACAAAGAAATATAAGAAAAAAATCTTCCAAGTAGTCTTTATACTTCCTATCTCCATTAAGCATAGCCATACCTTGTTCCCTTTGACCAAGAGTCTTCCCTAAGACCCTCTCTTTGTCTCTTGACCAACTATTGCATACTTTTTGACCATTCCATCTCATATAAGGCAAGTATCATGTAAGAGATATCATTTACAACTCATAACACTTGGTAAAAATCACAAAAATTCCTCCTTTCTCTCCCTATAAGGCCACGGCTACAAACACCCATCCAAGATAATCCATATCAAATTTTCTACAACCCATACACACTTATACACATCATATATAAGGTATTCTAAGATGGTTCCAAGCATTGGTTAACCATATTCAAGCTTTAATCAAGAAAAGGGAAGCTAGGGTTTTCACTAGGAAAACTAGGGTTTTCATTGTGCAAGCTTTGATTTTAAGTCTAAACAAGGGTTTAGCACTTGATTGTCATCATCTTCATACATCATAAGGTCATCTAGAACTCTTTATATTCTTACATTTATCATTATATGCATATGTTATATCTTTATAGCTTGAATCACCATTTAGGATTTTTATCATGCAAATGGAATTTTTACTTGCAATGATCATAATGTACACTTTTATATATCTTATGATGTTAATGACATCATGTTAAAATGGACACATAAGTGATTTACACTCTTGGTTAAGCATAAAAAGGATTATGTATTAATTAGGGTTTATAAAGTTACATAATATGTTACAAGTATAAGAAAGGCAAATAACATATTAATGTGGATTATGGACTTTTAATCATGTTACTTGAACACTAAAATAAAGTCATGTTGGAAGAAATACACTTGTACACTTATGGTTTATATGTAAAAATGGCTAAGTATAAACTTGGAGTAAAAAGGTTACTTATGAAAGTTAAGGATTAAAAGTGTTAATATGGACTTGGTAATTTGGACATATGAGGACAATTTTAGATTAACAATGACTCTTATTATATGTAACCACTTTATGACATATATAAAAACTAAGGTTGTGGTAAAGAGTTATAAAGTGTAAAATAAAAACAAGGTTAAAAATGACTTAATACAGGTCACCAAACTCTCTGTCCAAAAGTGTATTACAAATAACTTAATCATATATTTTTATAAAATAATACGACACATGACGATTCCGAAAAAGTAAGTAACTTTCAACGATTAATAACGAAAAAGTTTTTAGGTAAAAAAACAAGTTATACGATAAATAAAACGGGAAATTTTATAAAAGAATTTTTATAAAAACTTTTTTATAAAAAAATTATTTCAATACCGCAAGTTTGGTATTTTTAGGCAAATTATTAACATATTTTTAGGTTCCAAAATGATAAGAATAGTAATTTTTCATTTAAAATAATGAACGAGTTATGAATTTGTGCGAGTTTAACGACAATTAAACTTTTATAAAACTATTTTAAATAAAAGATACAGTTCATGACAGAAATATTTATATTTTGTAAACCTCAAAAATAAATAAAACTTTCAAATACGAGAGCGAGCTTGAAAGAATCACTAAAAAACGGAGTATTAACGAATAAAATATGACGTTTACCCATCCAAAACCCGGTTTTTCGATAATATACAACTATAAAAATAACTCTATACTGGTATGAACAGTAAAAGTACTGTTTATATTCAGAGGGTTCAAAAATATAAAAATGTCAAATTATGATAACTTGACCTAAACGAAAGCGGGGCATAAGAAACGTCAAATCGACTTAAAACGCGAAAGTTACCCAGTTTTACACACAACGATAATTATAAACGTTTTTTAACCTAATTAGTAACACACTTTTTAAACCAAAACCATTAGTTGTTGATTGAACCTATATAGAATTATAATGTGGTTACAAGTACTATATTACTAGGGATGGCTTCATAAATGAGGCCTCTTCGGGGTGGCGTATCGCCGAGTTGGCTGGATTACGATTTAAAGTGTCCTAGCTCCCCAATACGTTCACTAAACTACATGACCTCTGATTATGAAAGCCCCAAACGATAGTAGATAAAACTAACAAAGATCCTTATATGATGTTAGTTAATCGATTAGAGTACATGGTACTTATACACCTTAAAATAAATAGGTTTGCATCTGACGATTTGCGTGACAAACGTTATCTGTGATATTTGGATTATCCAAACTCAAGGTGGAGTTCATAGCCCCCACATTATTTTAAACGATTCAATGATTTATAACTATGGGGAAGAAGCATGCGTTGTTTGTTAAATTGGAACGCAAGTAGGATATTTTTCTTATAGATTACATGTTTGCCTACGTTACGATAACCCAAGTTGAGCCATTATCAGAACTGACATTAATTGGCATAGATGTAGTTTGTTAATTACATAATGGAGCGTCGAATATTATGAATAGATCTATTTGGTAAAAACGACCGTCCTCCCCGTTTTTGGTGACTACTACACCGGAACGAACGTATAGCATGTCGAATTTGGGGATGTTTCGGGTTAGACATCTATTCGGGCAGAAATTGCAATATATATTATTGCAAGAAAGATTAGTCGAGCTTCAGTGTCCATGAGCTTAGGAAATGTAATTGGGTTTGTGAATGTCTCATGTGTTATCATTATCAACTGGAAAGTCTTGCGTCTTTCGCATATTATTGATTTATCAAAACCTATGAATTCACCCACAATTAATGTTGACGTTTAAAGCCAAATGTTTTCAGGAATCAGTAAGCCATACGTGCCAAGATACATTTGGTGATTTAGTTTTGGGAAGTCATGCTACAGATATGGTTGTAATTATGTTTGGAAACTCATGTGTTGTGAACCTATATCTTTGTAATAATATAAGGAACAAGTTAAAAGCAATCGGGCTAATTTGTATCAAATATTTGTTAAATCCAATGTATCAGTTTTTAAAACGACTTTTGGTCTTCTATATATATCTTCTGTGTTATAGATCTATGAAGTACACACCCCGAAGATTCTTAATGTCCTTGCGACCCAATTTGGGGTGTTTACAGATTGGTATCAGAGCCAGGTTTATAGAGAGAACCAGGTCAAATGTTTTTGCTGACTATAACCGATTTTTCAAACATTGCGAAGATTTTGTGGTATACTACGATGCATCAGGATTAAGACTAGGTTGTGTACTGATGCAAAGAAGAAAGGTGATAGCATATGCCTCTAGACAGTTGAAAATCCATGAGAAAAATTACACAACCTATGATCTAGAATTAGGAGCAGTAGTATTTGCCCTTAAGATCTAGAGAGATTACTTATATGGGACAAAGAGCGTCATATACACCGACCGCAAGAGTCCAACATATTTTCAATCAGAAAGAGCTGAACATGCGTCAACGTCGTTGGATAGAACTATTCAGCGACTATGACTGCGAGATTCGCTATCATCCTGGTAAGGCAAACGTAGTAGGCGATGCACTAAGTCGAAAGGAGAGATTTAAGCCTAATAGAATCCGAGCAATGAACATGACCATTCAGTCAAGTATCAAGGATAAGATACTAGGCTCAGAATGAAGCATCTGAGACTGTCAATGCACCAGCAGAAATGCTGCGAGGGCTAGACGATCAGATAAAACGTAGGAGTGATGGAGCATTATATTATCTAGATCGAATATGGGTCCCTTTGATGGGCAATGTGAGAACCCTGATAATGGATGAAGCTTATAAGTCTAGATACTCAGTACACCCAGGAGTAGATAAGATGTACTATGACCTTAGGGACATGTACTGGTGGTTGGGAATAAAGAAAGACATAGCCCTATATGTTAGCAAGTGTTTGACTTGTTCTAAAATCAAAGCTGAACATCAGAGGCCATCCAGCTTACTGCAGCAACCCGAAATCCTAGAATGGAAATGGGAGAGAATAACCATGGACTTTATCACCAAGTTGCCAAGAACCGAAAATGGGCATGATGCAATCTGGGTCATTGTGGACAGGTTAACAAAGTCTGCTCATTTTCTACCCATTCGTGAGGACTTTAAGATGGATAGGTTAACTAGACTCTACCTCAATGAAATCATTGAAAGGCATGGAGTGCCAATTTCAATCATATCCGACCGTGATAAGTCGCTTTACATCAAGGTTTTGGCAGTCAATGCAAGAAATACTAGGAACCCAACTAGACATGAGTACGGCTTACCATCCACAGACTGATGGTCCATGCACTATTATTAGATGTTTCCAGTTCCAGAGTCTGGAGGATTAAAAAGAGTATTGCCCATCATAGATCAGCACTCCGTGACGTCTTTGTTCCCTTATCTGAGCCTTTATCCATTACGACTTTAACAGGTACGGAAGGTACTTCTGAAGTTATGCCCGTCACTACTTCTATTACCACAGCCTTGTCCGTTACCTCTGCTTCTGCAAGCCTTATTTATCCTATTTCTACGGATGACTACGAGGTTGCGCCTGCGACTAGTCAAGAAGGTGTAGGTGCGGATGCTAATCCTTTCCCTGATGATGCCGATCTGAATATTCAGTGATCTGTTTGAATGTCTGGCCGTGGTCACGTGTGACCTTTTTGTTACGGCCTTCTTTATGTAAAGAATGTTTCTAAGTGTTTTTATCCATTATATGTTGCGTTCATGTGTGACCCTTTTGGATGCGGTCAAATGTACTTGTACAATTTGGATATTTTAATTCCTTAGCTAAAGTTTTTGCTATGGTTATAATATTATGATGACATGTAGTCTTATTTGAATATTTGTGGGTTATTCTCCTTGTATTGCTATCCTTTAATATCACTGTTGTTCACTTGTGATGATAGACTTAGTGAAGCGTTCATGGAACACTTTTAGTATTGGGTGGTGCTTGCATTGCCGCCAGGTATTTCTGTGTGGTTGGGGATGGGGTATTTCGAAAGGGGGGGTGTCAGGAGGATTTTCAATCATAATACTCTAGGTTGCAGCAAGTATTAATATCGTTTATGAGTTGAGGGGGACAGAGTGAACTGATAGGTAAATAATAAAAAAAACCAGAGGACGAGGCGAAACAAGGTTGAGATTTTTGTGTTCGTTTGCGGCGGGTGGCGTATCTGGTTTGATATTAGTTGGTTATTTCATTAAACTGTTCGTGAAGATATCTACTTTACCTTATTTTTTACCCCCCCCCCCAACACTTTTTTTATATTATGATGTGGTAGCCTATAATCGATGATTTCAGCAACTAGCTTTGATGTGTTCCAGGATGTTCCCAGAAGAGGTAGACAAGATTGAAAAGTATATCGGTGGCTTGCCCGATATGATACTTGGCAGTGTAAAGGCATCAAAGCCAAAAACCATGCAAGAGGCTATCGAGTTTACAACTGAGTTGATGGATGAGAAGACCCATGCCTATGCTGAACGTCAGGCAGAAAAGAAAAGAAAGTATGATGATCTTTCCAAAAACAATCAAAACCAACAACAGTAGAATAAGAGGCAGAACATAGGCCAGGCCTACACTACAGGCAATAGTGACAGGAAACCATACGCCGAGCCTAAACCTCTGTGTTCCAAGTGTAATTACAACCATGAAGGTCCTTGTCCACCTAGGTGCAATAACTGCAAAAAGGTTGGCCATTTGGCCAAGGATTGTAGAAGCCGACCTGCAAATGCTAACAACAACAACCACAACAACAACAATAATAATCAGAAGGGAAATGGTTGCTATAAGTGCGGAGCTCAAAGACATTTTAGAATAAACTCCCCAAAACTGAAAAACAATGACCGTGGTAATCAAGCTGGGAATGACAAGGCTCCAGCGAAGGTGTATGTGGTTGGAAATGCGGGGGCAAACCCAGACAACGTCGTTGCGGGTACGTTCCTTCTAAACAACCGCTATGCTTATATCTTATTTGATACGGGTGCCGATCGAAGTTTTGTGTCTACTGCATTTAGCTCCCAAATTGACATCACGCCATCTACCCTAGATCACTATTATGATGTCGAACTAGCTGACGGGAGAATAATTGGGTTAAACACTATCCTTAGTGGTTGCACATTAAACTTCCTAAACCATCCATTCAACATAAACTTAATGCCTGTAGAACTTGGTAGTTTCGATGCTATAATCGGTATGGATTGGTTGGCGAAGTACCAAGCGGTCATTGTGTGTGCCGAGAAGATTGTTCGCATCCCCTGGAGAAATAAAACCTTAATCATACACGGTGATGGAAGTAACCAGGGAAATGTGACACGATTAAACATCATTTCGTGCACTAAAACGCAGAAGTACATGCAAAAAGGATTTCCTATCTTTTTGGCACATGTCACTGCAAAGGAGGTTGAAGACAAGTCGGAGAAGAAGCGACTTGAGGACGTGCCAATAGTTCGAGACTTTCCTGAAGTATTTCCTGAGGACTTGTCGTCCGGGTCACCTCCACACCGACAAGTAAGAGTTTCATCAAATTGATTTGGTACCTTGGGTGCTTGCACCTGTAGCTCGGGCACCTTACGATTGGCGCTTCTCGCGAATGTAAAAGAATAATCAGAGCACTGAAAGAAGATGTCCGACAAAGGCTTTATAAGACCCTATTCCTCACCTGGGGAGCTCCTGTCTTGTTTGTCCCAAAAGCAATGATGGATATTTTCGGATGTGCATTACTATCATGGAATTACACAAACTGACAGTGAAGAGACCGTTATTCCACTCCCCAAATTTATGATTTATTGATCAACTCATGTTTCTAGTGTCTAACTCGAAAGGTCACCTAAAGGTCAGGTTATCACCAACTGAGGTTTCGAGAAGAAGACATTCCAAAGACAGCCTTTCAGAACTCTACCCGCCATTTGCGAATTTTAAGTTTGTGCCGTTTGGTTTGACAAAACAGCCTGCCATAATCATGGACATTATGAATTCTGGTTGCAAACCATATCTGAAAAATTTGTGATTGTCTTTATTGACGATATTCTGATATAGTCGAGAGAACAAGCAAAAACACAGAAGAGCACCTTTAAAAGCCCCCTAACTTAATAGTTTGCATAAGAAAGATGATTGTTAATGCTAAAATATCTTCCGAAATGTTGAATTTTGAGATATCCAAAAGTACAGTTCCTACATTCACGTGAACGATAGTGAAGGAATTCATGTGGAACCACCAAGATTGAATCCATTAAAATATTGGACATCTCCTCAGTCCACTAACGAGATTCGTTAAATTTTAGGGACTTGTTGGTGTTATCGATGATTCCATTGATAGGGTTTTCGAAGACGCACAAACCTAACCTAAGACCAAGCTCACACCCAGAAGAAGGTCAGTTATGAAGTGGCGAAAAACAAGAAGCAACAAGCTTTTTCAACTGTTGAAGCAAAAGTTTATGCATGCAAAACCAATCCTTGCAATTACCTGAGGGAAGCGAAGATTCATCGGCATACTGCGGAAATGCTATCTATTCGCTGTGTACGCTTCAGGAAAAGGGATTTGGTCGCCTATGTGATGCCAAGATAAAAAGCGTTATTTCTATGCCTCAACGACAGTTGAAAATTCATGAGAAGAACTGAACAACGCAGATTAAGAACTTGGAGCAGTATGTTCACTCTGAAAATTTTAGAAGCACTATCTGTAACGGAAACAGAAGTGTACATTGTTCACTGATCTTAAGAGCTTACAACACATTCTGAAGCATAAGGAACTAAACATAGACAACGTCGATGGTTAGAGTTTCTTAGTGGATTACGATTGGCGATATTCTTATCACCTAGGAAAAGCCAATGTAGTTGCTAATTCTTTTGAGCAGAAAGAACGAGAACCACCGTTAAGGTGATCGAGCCATTAGTTTATGGACTAATAGTTGGTTCTTCCCAAACAAATCTTGAAATGCTCAGACTAAAACTATCGGAAACCAAAAACATCAAGAATGGAATATGTTGTAGGAATGTTTGGTTGAAAACAGCTAAAAAATCCAGAGGCCTTTAAGACCGAAAAGTTGAAACCTCGTGCGGAAGGAACCCTATGCGCTCAAAGGCAGTATTTGTTGCCTTGTTATGGTGATTTACGGACTGTGATCATGCACGAGTCCCACAGATCAAAGTACTCTATACATTCGGGTTCTGACAAGATGTACCAAGACATGAAAAAGCTATATTAGTGGCCCAATATGAAGGCAAACATCACCACCTATGTTAGCAAGTGTTTGACCTGTGCTAAGGTCAAGGCTGAACATCAAAAACCATCAGGATTGTTGGTACAACCTAAGATACCTGATGGAGTGTGACAAACATCACTATGATTTAGTCATGAACTTCCTAAGTGTCTTACAAAGGCTACGATACTATTTTGGTTGATGTTGACCGACTCACTAAGTCCAGCAATCTTGCACACCAATGAGAAGACTGATCCTTTAGAATAAACTAGCAAGAATGAACCTACAGGAGGGAAGTCACAAACATGGAATACCTGTGCTCAATCATATTGTGATCGCGACCCGAGTTCGCCTCAAATTTCTGAGGTCACTGCAAACCGCGAGGGTACTAATCTGGATATGAGTACCCCGGCGTACCATCCACAAACGGAACGACAAGCGAGAGACCATTCAAAAACTCACAAGGATATGCTGCGTGCTTGTGCGATTCCAGTTTTGGAAGAAGGGGTTGGGTCTACATTTGCCATTAGTCGAGTGTTCATACAACAATACTATCACACTAGCATCAAGGCCAGCACCATTCGAAGCACTTATGGTTGAAAGTGTCGTTTACCACCTGTTGTTGGACTGAAGTTGGAGAAGCTTAAATAATCCCTCTGTCCAGAACTAATTCAAGAGACCTCACATGAGAAAATCCTCCAGATCAAGCAAAGATGCAAGCCGCTCGTGATCTCCCAAAAAGGAATACGCCGATCGAAAGCGTAAACTATGAAATCTAAGTCGGGGATAAAGTTATGCTAAAGTCTCGCCTTGAACTGGTCGAACATTTTCGCAAACGGGAAGTTTAAACCCCAGGTATGTTGTACCTTTTCAAGTAACTTAGAAAAGGTTAGAGAGGTTTCTACAAGCTCGAGCTTCCTGAAGAGCTGAGTAGAGTTCAAAATACATTCCAAGTGTACAACCTGAAAAAGTGTCATGCCGCCGAAACCATAAGCCGTTCCGTGGCTGGCCTTCTCTTGATGACAGCTTCATTTTGTTGTGAAACCATTAGAAATAGTGGGCCGTGAAAGTTAAACGTTGACAGCAAAGTCGGATCCCATCTAGTCAAGGTTCGATGAACTCCCATTAGAGGTCCTGAGTTCACATTGTAACTGTGAAGACCATTCAAGAAGAAAGATCCACACCTCTTCACCAAACCGCATCGTTGTCCAAGCGCGCAACGAAGCCAATGAGGAACAAGGGCTCGTTTAAATGGGGACAAGGTATAGTAACCCCCTGTGTTTCAAGTCCTTGACCGAAGTCGATAAATCTAACTATTTATTTTTAGTGTCGTACGCGTTTGCTTGTAATTTCATGTATTAAAAAGTCGCATAAGCTAAAAATTAGCGTTCAATGTAAACGGGCATCAAACAATTAAGCGTTTACATCAATCAAGTATTAAATAATTATTTTGAGAATAATTATGGTCTTTGTTCATTTTATTTTTATCGGATACGTAAAGTGTATACGTTTCGCGATAAATTAAGTTTAGGCATACCCGGAACCACAAAAATAATTCTACGCTTCAACAAATACCCACTTTTATACCCAATACATAAAATTAACTCAAATATATCATATATATCTTGCCATAACCGGATTCATGGCCAAATATTCAAAGAAATATCAAATTGGTCAAGATTGGTCTTTGTACATTTTCTACACCATTAAACCTAGCCATACCTTGTCTCTTTGACCAAAGACCAAGACTATGGACTCCTTAAGACCCTCACCATGTCCCTTTGACTAGTCTTATGTTATATATACAAGCATACATGAGTTAGATAACACTTACATGCAAAATACTTAGTAAAAATCACAAAAACCATCCCTTTTGGCTCTCTTATAGCCACGACATCAAACACCCCTTCAACCAAATTCATACCTTGATTTTATAAGAGCATACACATCTATACACATCATATCTAAGGTATTCTAAGATGGTTCCAAGCATTGGTTAACCATATTCAAGCTTTAATCAAGAAAAGGGAAGCTAGGGTTTTCACTAGGAAAACTAGGGTTTTCATTGTGCAAGCTTTGATTTTAAGTCTAAACAAGAGTTTAGCACTTGATTGTCATCATCTTCATATATCATAAGGTCATCTAGAACTCTTTATATTCTTACATTTATCATTATATGCATATGTTATATCTTTATAGCTTGAATCACCATTTAGGATTTTTATCATGTAAATGGAGTTTTTACTTGCAATGATCATAATGTACACTTTTATATATCTTATGATGTTAATAACATCATGCTAAAATGGACACATAAGCACTTTACAATCTTGGTTAAGCTTAAAAAGTATTAATGCAAAATTAGGGTTTTAAAAGATCACTTAATATGTTATGGTTTATAAAAGTTGTTATGGACTTAATGACTTGAACAAATAGACAATATAAGAACTATGGATCATATAATATGTATGATATAGTATATTAAGAATAGGGAAAGACTTGTGATAAATGACAAGGTTGAAAAGTATAAAAACTAAGTATACATATGGATTCAATATAAACATCCAATCTTTCTGTTTAAACTCGAATTACAACCTGTCCATTTTACATTTTTATAAAAAAGTATGACTCATGACGATTCCGGAAAGGTAAGAAACTTGTCGAACGGATAAATAACGAAAAAGTTACGATAAAAACGAGTTATACGTTAATTAAAAAGGGTTTATAAAATAACTTTCATAAAAACTATATCAACCGCAATTTATTATGTTTAAAACAAATAATACATATTTTTAGTATTACAAAATGATAAGAATCATGATTTTTCCAATAAGTAATGAAGAAGTAATGAAATTTTCGCAAGTATTCGTAATTAAAAGTTTATAAAAATAATTTTAAACCTATGAGAAACAGTTAAACACTATTCATAGATAAAAACTTTTTTATTTTGTAAACCTTATAAATTGATAGAATTTTCAATAACAAACAACGTGCCTCCGAAAAGAATCGCTAAAAACGAGCTTATAATACGAAAAAAATTAACGACGTTTACGATTTTTTACGATAAACTAACACTAAAAAAAATAACTTTATAAACTTGGTATTTACAAGATTAAAACAACATTAAGCTAGGAATTTTAAAATTTAAGCTACAACTAAATTAAAAGCTACGTGTAAAAAACTAGATGTGTGTGTGTGAAAAGTGAGGCCTATTTATAGGTGCTGAAAGAAGCTTCTAGGATGTCTTGCCTTGCTCTTCAATCCTTCAATCTTAGCCAATCATTTCTTCACTCATTTGAGCTTTAATTGTGGCCGTTGGATCATTTGTGTGCACCTCAAGATTGCCAAGCTGTCATTCCTTGATGTGACAGCTTGTGCTTCCTTTGTGAGTGAGTTTAGTGCAAAACCCACATAAATTTGTGCTTTCACCGTGGCTTTGATCTTGAGAGAGGTTAAGAGATGCTTTGATTTGACCCATATGACCCTGCCATTGTACTTGAGCTTACTTGAATAAACCATTTAACCCTTTTAACCCCTTGATTGACGTTTGCCCCTTGATTTTACCCGTGTAGTGATTTGTAGAAGATAATAAATAGTAAAAAGGGAATTCGGCCTTTTTTTAACTAAAAATGGGGTAACTTATTTTTAAACTTTGGCCAATTGCTATTTTCAGTCCCTCTCCTTTGTTAGCACAAATGTAGTGTAAAACTACTTTTCACAAATGTAACTTTAGTCCCTGTGGTTTATAAGAAAGGAAATGAGCTAGGGTTTTGGGCTTATGAATCCGGGTAAGGCCCATTTGGGTTTAGAGACCATTTATGAACTTTTCTGAGAGTTGAGGGGCTAAAGTGGAATATTTAGGGTCTTGTTGACTTTTGTTGACCATGATTTGACTGGATTAGACTGAGGGTTGACTTTCCTGGCTTCGGCTTTGATTCTTTGGCTCCTTTTTGTACTCTTCTGATTCTTGTGTCCGTGCTTGCTTGTTTTTGACGGTTTTCATGTGATTTTTGATATATCCGTACCTGCACACACAAAACACAAATACAAGCATATTTTTGCCATTTTTGGTCTGTTTTGGGTTTATTTGGGCTATTTTAGGTACAAACGGATATGTGTATTAAATGGATATGTGTATTCTACACTTATCATCACACTACTAGTGTTAGCAGACCACGCACATAAGTCTATTCAAGTGTAAAGATTAAAAGTCGTGCCAAACCATAGTCAAGTGAAGTTTCCAAAGAAGGAAGTAGAAGACCACCATAGGATTTCTAGTATTTCTAAGAAAACAAAATATGTAACTGCGTACAATGACAGTTCAAATTCCAGAACTTCGAATGTGAATGTTGTTTGTGCTGAATGTGGAAAATGTGTGTTTAATTCTAATCATGATGCTTGTGTTTCTAAATACTTGAATGACGTGAATGCTAGAACTAAGAAGCCTAAAGTAGTGCCTATTAGTGCTAGTAAACCAAAGAGAAAAACGAACAAATCTGTTGCAACACCCCATAAAGAAAAGCATTGCAATCAGATACCACTATTCAAGAAAACAAGAGTTACTTTAAGGAGTTGTATGAGAATACAAATAAGGCATGGAAATGGTGGATAGAAAAGAAATGTCCATCAGAATACAAATGGACACAAACGACACCTTCTAGACCTAGTCTTAAATGGAAACCAACGGGTAGAATCTTTAGTAATGTTCGTCTTAGGTGGATTCCCACAGGAAAGTTACTCAACTCTTGCACGGGCAAGGTTGAAAGTGAACCCACACATGGTTCAAATGTAGATATCCCTCATATTCATGCATGCAAACAAACTCTGGGTTTAAGTGCAGGTACATCATTCAATGGTCAAAAGCAACAAAGAATTGACTTAAATGCAGATGCACTATACAATGCAAAGCAGGAAAATCTCAGAGTGTGGTTGCTGAAAATGTTGATATCTAAGAAACCAGTGCCAGAATGGTTTCACAAAAGATGAGCTACATCAAATGATGTCTGACCACAACAGTTCAGACCTCGCACCACAACGACAAATGGTGTCTGCTGAAAATAACACTTCAGGCCCCGTTCCTCAATGTTCAAATGACGTCTGTTCACATCAGTTCAGGCCTCGTTCTTCATCAAATGACTTCTGATCATAACCGTTCAGAACTCGGAATTCAAGACCACAGCAATGAACAGTCAAGTTTAAAGTTGGTTCCAAAAGTTGTTCCTTAAGCAAACTAGACAGCTACATCACGACAACAATTGGAATTACTATTCTACCATCACATAGCAATGCTGAGGACAACAGGTATATATATATAAATACAAAATCTGAAAAAACAAAAAATTTCCAAAAAGATTCTTCTCGACATGTCTCTTGGAATCCATAACATTTACGTGCTTAGAAATGTCGATTTAAAGTTAGTATAGTGTGGGTGGCCTATATAAGCTTTTTTAACTGCCGATGGACCAAATAAGTCCATATGTAATAATTCTAAACATCTTTTAGTGGAAACCATATTTTTAGCTTTATGACTTGCATGAGCTTGCTTCCTAATTTTACAAGCATCACAAAATGGTTTACCATATTTTAGCTTAGGTAAGTTTCTAACTAATTTTTTAGATGACAACGATTGAATTAAAAGCATATTTGTGTGACCAAGTCTTTTATGCCATAAGGTAGAGTTATCTACTACCGTGGCGAGACATAATTTATCTTGAGACTTATTTCCTAATTTCATTACATATAAACTATTTTTCCTAATCCCATTTCCTATGATTTTACCATCTTTAATTATTTCACTACCCTCTTCCGTGAATAAGACTTGATACTTATTGTCACAAATTTGACCGACACTAAGTAATATAAGGCTAAGTTATCTATTTGTTCTACATTAGATATAGTAAGAGAGTCATTAGAGATTGTACCTTTTCCTATGATCTTTCCTTTTAGGTTACTTCCAAAAACAACATTACCTCCGTCGTATGCTTTGTAGTAAAGAATAAACTCTTTACCGCCGATAAGTTTTAGAGCAACCACTAACTTTGATCCACGTCATCCAGTTCCAAGAATGTTCCTCATCCTACCTATTTCAACAAAAAACAAATTACAGTGTTTTGGTCCCTAATATCTCATGGGTCTAAAAATTTATGTTGGAGCAATCCCTGCATTGTTGCAATAGATTTGGATATTGAAATGGGAACAATTCCCATAAGTATAAGACTTGGATTTTATTGGTTTTCAATTCCAGAGGTATAAAAGTTTTTGATGAATGGTGTCTAGAGTTTTCTCTTTAGATTGAGGTGTGTTGTATCTTGATTGAGAAGAGATGAGTTTCTCTAGGTTTGGGAAGGGTTTTCGTTTTGACATAACCTACCCTTTACCACTTTTGGGTGATGGTTTTAAAAAGGGGAAAAGGCCCGTTTTCTTGACATCATCAATCTATTATGTAATTAGTTTCTTCCTATAATAACAAAATTCGATCTAGAGACATAGTTGGAACTAAAAATGCATTTTGTCCCATTTTCGCGCCATAGTTGCCCGCACGATCCAGGTAAGGGATCCCGTGCCCATTATGTAGGATCCGTCCGCCCTAACCTTTTTGTCAAGCGGACGATCAAACGAAACTCATGTTTTTAGTTCTGCTTGTTAATGCTTTACTATCATTAAATCCTAGACCTATTTTACAACTAGGTGACTTTTGATTATTTAACATTTCTCTAAGTGAATTAGCGCTTTTATCAAATTTAACTTGAGTTTCTTTAAGTTTGGCGTTTTCCGATTTAAGTTCCTCACATGACTTACACGCAATCTTAATTTCTTTACTTCTCTTAAGTTTCTTAATTTTCTCATTTAATTCTAAAATTTCTTTTTCTAAAAGATCTCTTTTAGTTTTCAAAATTTTATTCTTGTTAATGATTTTTAAGCTAATTTCACATAAGCTATCGTATTCTATTTGCATACTAACATTATTAAGAGAAGATGCATCATCACTATAATGATAAGAGTTAAGAGTTACCTCATTCGACGATTAAGCCATGAGACAAGTTTCATCGTTGGTTTTTGTTCTTCGGCGCGTCAATTTTTCAGCTATCACTCCAAAACCCATCCAATGATTGCCTTTGATCTTTTTTTGGCGAGAGGGTTTTTGGACAATTCGCCAATGAAGATTGATTTGGAAACCCCGCATTTAAAACAGTTTCGATCACTCTTTCCTTTCTCTTATCTCTTGGCTAATGACTTCTTTTCTTCCTCTTCCTAGTTGCCATAACAAACATACCCTTTCTCTAAAGAACTTTTTAAAGTTTGTTTTGATGATGTTATATATTTTATTTGTGAATCCTTATGGCGATAGCATATTCTTCGTCATCGCTTCCGGATTCGAAGTTTCATCATCACTAAACTCTTTCTTACTTTCAAGGCAATAGACTTAACTCTTTCCTATTTTGCCTCTATATATTTCGGAATCCTTTCCATGAGTACTTCATGTACTTTAGATATGCCGATAAAGCTGTCTAGAGCAGAGTGAATTAAAAAATCTTTCGATTCTTCAATCGCCGTGACCTTTTCTCTCCATTTAGGATGTAGAGCCCTAAGAAACTTCCTAACATAGTTCTTGCTAGAGAAACCTTCTTTAAGAGCTTTAAGACTAGTAATAATATTGTTAAATCTAGCAAACCACTATTAATAGATTCTTCTTACAACGATAGATAAAATTGTTCAAATATGTGAAAAAGAAAATCAATTTTATTATCCTTTACTTGGCAATTACCTTGATGTGTGATTAACAACGATTGCCAAATATCTTTAGCCGTTTTACACAAAAAATCTTTTGTATTCCTTTTTAGGTAAAGCATTATAAAGAACCATTTTAGCTTTATTATTTTTAGCAAGTTTTTTTTAAGATCACCATCTTGTTGTTCAAAAGTTTGTTTCTAGCAACTGGTGGAAAATCACCATTCAAGATAATATGCCAAAGATCTAAATCTTTTGCTTTCACTAATTTGCAAATCTATTTTTCCAAATAAATAAAATGAAGCACTTCAAAAAGAGGTGGTCTTTGCATAGATTGCCCTTCTAGATATTTATCCGAATCCATAGATCGATTCAAGCTTTATTGTACAATATACGTTAAAGATCTTGGGTGACCTTGGCTCTGATACCAATTATGGAAACTAGAAGGGGTGTTTGAATAGTTTTTTACCGTTTTTAGATTAAAACTTAATTGTCGACCTTATGTGAACCAAGAGATTACATACAAGTGTATTATGATAGCGATCAATAAGTAAATAAACAAACAACAAAAAATGAACAATAAAGATAAGAAAGGTCAAACCGATGCATAAATGATTTATAGTTTCGCTAAGAAGCTCCTTCATAGCCCTACTCTCCACTCCCCAAGGTACCCAACTCAAGAGTTTACTTCAACTAATCAACAAGCTCCCTTTAGGCGAGAAAAACTGTGTACCTACGTCGCTTACACATTTTCTGGTACTAAGCTAAATACCGAGTTCTACTTTGAGATAGAACCAATCTAACACACTATGTATTTTATGGCTAAATACTAACCTATCATACACATATGATACACACAACACACAACACAAGATATATTAAGATGAATGATTATTACAAACATGATGAACACAACAAACTGAGATAACACTGAAAGCTTAAACGTCTTCTTGAGTGTTCTTCACTAAAGAGTGGAATGGGTTGATCACTTGTAATGGATTATGTAACAAGTATAATGATCAAAAAATATACAAAATAAGATGTATCAAGACATGAAGAAGCTATATTGGTGGCCCAATATGAAGGCCGACATCGCCACCTATGTTAGAAAATGTTTGACATATGCTAAGGTCAAGGCTGAACACCAAAGGCCATCGGGTTTATTGGTGCAACCCGATATACCTCAATAGAAATGGGATAATATCACTATGGATTTTATCATGAAGCTTCCTAAGTTGTCACAAGGTTATGACACCATTTGGGTGATTGTTGATCGACTTACTAAATCTGCAATCTTTGTACCAATGAGGGAAACTGATCTTATGGAAAGATTGGCAAGAATATACCTGAAAGAGGTAGTCACGAGGCATGAAATACATGTCTCAAACATTTGTGATCGTGACCCTACGTTCGCATCAAATTTCTAAAGGTCACTTCAGAAGCCTTTGGGTACTAGTTTGGATATGAGTACTGCATACTATCCACAGACTGACAGACAAAGCGAGAGGACTATTCAAATTCTCAAGGATATGCTACGTGCTTGTGTGATCGACTTTGGAAATGGTTGGGTTAAACATATGATATTGGTCGGGTTTTTATATAACAACAGTTATCACACTAGTATCAAGGTTGCACCATTTGAAGCACTTTACGTTCAAAAGTGTCGTTCACCTATTTTTTAGGCCGAGGTTGGAGAAGTTCAACTCACCGGTCTAGAAATAGTTCAAGAAACAACCGAGAAGGTCATCCAGATCAAGCAAAGAATTCAAGCCGCTCATGATCAACAAAAGAGTTACGCCGATTTGAAGCGTAAGCTGATGGAATTTCAAGTTGGAGATAGAGTTATGCTTAAGGTTTTGCCTTTAAAATGGGCAGTATGCTTTGGCAAATGGGGGAAGCTAAACCCTAGATATGTTAGACCTTTCAAGGTGGTGGCTAAGGTTGGAGGCGTTTCTTACAAGCTTGAGCTTCCTCAAGAGCTGAGCAGGGTTCACAATACGTTTCATGTATCCAACTTGAAGAAGTGTTATGCTGACGAACCATTAGCCATTCCGTTGGATGGACTCTATATTGATGACAAGCTTCATTTTGTCGAGGAACCAGTAGAAATCATGGATCGTGAAGTTAAACGATTGAAACAAAGCCGTATTCCAATCATTAACGTTCGATGGAACTCTAGGAGAGGTCTTGAGTTCACATGGGAACGTGAAGACCAATTTCAAAAGAAGTATCTGCATCTTTTCACAAAAACCGCACCATCGTCAAGTGCCGCGTCTTAAGCCTTGAGGACAAGGCTCATTTAACGGGGGAAGACTATAACACCCCGTGTTTTCAAGTCATTTTACGATGTCATATATTTCACTATTTATTTTTAGTCTCGTACGCGTTTGCTTTTAATTTTAATCGTTAAGTTAAATCGCGTAAACTAAAAATTGTCAATCAACGTAAACGGGCATCAAACAATTAAAAGTTTACGTCAAGCAAGTGTTAGATAATTATTTGGAGGATAATTATTAACTTTGCACATTTTATTTTTATTGGTTACGTAAAGTGTTTACGTTTGGCGATAAAATACATTTAGGCATTCACAGAACCACCAAAATTAATCTACGCTTCAACAAATACCCATTATTATTCCTAATACCCAAAGTTTTATAAAACTTCACCTATGTTATTCATGTTGGCTGAATTACGCATAAAGGAACCAAACCAAAACCAACACTTTACAAGTATTCACTTCTACACTTAATCCTACACCTTATAACTTCAAGACTACAAGTATATTACCACAAAATATCTAATATTTTCCTAGTCCTATCCCCCCCTAAAATTCGGAAACCATAAGCTCCCAAGGGGACATAGAGCACACAAAAACCTTACCAAGGACTTGTACAACCTAAGGTTCATGAAACCTAGACCATGACTAGTAATCTTGACCAATTTTTCTCCTTAATTCCATCCCCTTGTTTTCTTATGGTCTTGATCTTCAATAGTATCTTTGACTAGTCCTAGTAGTATATAAGTAAGTGCAAGGCTTGTAGAAAACACACTTCTCATTCCTTAAGCCAAAAACTTCACTCATTTCTCTCTTGTGTC
>BQNB010039375.1:19263-48101 GCA_026074375.1 Tanacetum coccineum | reverse complement strand
TCTTTAGTACACGAAATGGAGTTACTAGAAAAAAGACGACGTAACACTTCACTTCCTGGATGTTCACGGCGTTGGTGCCATGTATAATGACTAGTGAGAAAATCATGAGGGATAGTGAAAGGTTTCGTGACCGGGTAAAGATCTTCAGTGCTATCACAACGGAGAAGAACCCGACGGGTCATGAAATCTTTAACAAAAAAACCAAAAGCATCAAATTCAACGGTACAGTTATTTATCACGAACAAACTGACGGATAGAAATTAAATTCTTGACAATATTAGGAGTAATAAGAACATTATTTAAATGAAGGGATCGATGAGGTGTAGGTAAAATACTATGGCCAGAGTTGGTAACGGGTATGGGATAACCATCACCAACCGAGACAGATGGATAAATGCACATATTAAGAACATCACTAAGACTATAAATAAAATCATTAAGGTGAATGCTCGCACATGTGTCCATGTTCCAATTACACAAAGTAGGATCGTGAAGCGTCATAGCATTAAACGCATTTGGCAAAAGAATCCCATGTCCTGAGGGATTGTTATATCCCAATTACCCCAAATTACCCGACTGACCCGCCTGACCCGGTTGACCCGTCTGACTCGGCTGACCTGGGTAAGTGATTTGTAAAGGATACTGGACCGCCAGATTCTGATGTTGTGGAAGTGGGGCAAAAACTAGGTGGGCTGGTAAAAGATGCAATGGGCTGGGCCGGTGCACTAGTTTGTAGAGCCAATGGATTAATAGAAGCCCGATTTCCAATAGGTATTGTCTATGAATTAGTGCCAAAAGTCGACTGCCCCGTCCCTTGATTCCCATGAAACCCGAGTCAAGCCAAAAGAGCTTGGAGAGTTTGATTAGCACTATCAGTTGTGCATGAGTTTGGATTAGCGCCAAAAGTTCTTGTGGATTAGGTGTGACAGTCATTATGTTGTATGAGGTTAAAATGAAAATAGGGTTAGGGTATTGGTTCCAAATGATTAATATTAAATACCAATGAACAATATTAAATACCATCAATCAATATTAAATACCAGTAATCATAAAAACTCCAACTAAATACTAACGATCAATATGAAATACCAATGAACAACTACTACCAAACACAAAGCAATGATGATTAAACAAGTGAACAAATAATATTGACTGGTAACCTTAAATACCAACGGTCGATATAAAATTAAATAACATGCTCGACTGGTAACACGTCTACCAACAATCGAGTAAGAACGATGAACTTAAACGTAGTGTCGACCGGTAAAGATGAATACCAACGGTCGACAAGATTGAAAAGGAACAAATTTTTTTAGGGTTTTGTGATGGATCGGTATTGACTGTGATACCATGTAAGACTAGAATGATTTCTTGATATTAGTGAATAACATCATACAACATATAACATTGCAAGGAGTATTCTAGAAGTGGTTTTGGCCCAATGTAAAATATATCGACTAACATTGTTATGACATCAATATGAGGCTCATAAACCTCTTTTTTTAATAGACGTAAAAATATACTCTGATTATACATATTAGTTGCAGACCCATAAGCCAAACACTCTTAAACTACAAAAGGTGCAGACCCATATGCCAAACAACCAAATGCCGCGATCTTTAAATTTTTTTTGACTCATTTACAGTCATTAAAAAAAATACAGCTTTGTATGTTGTTTTTAACATCATTTATATGTTTTAATAGATTTTAAGTGCTTATTTTTAACACGATAGAATGGGGTGTTTGGACGCACATTATACATCTTTGTATGTTCTTTTTAACAACATTTATATGATGTTTTTTACAGCTTTTAAAGGTGCGTTTGATATGCAATAATTGGAATGAGGGAATAGTTTCATTCAAAAAAAAGATGTTTGTTTGCATACTTAGAAATTTTACTATACATATCATACTCAAGTATTAATGCATACTTCATTCCTCATCAAAGAGCCTCATTTCCAAATCTATGATAGTGGGTCACATATTATTTCATATAAAAACAAAAATGCATGTGTATATTTTCCTTAATATCTCAATGGCCCACATATTACTTCATCAAATCCAAACAACATGAATCGAAATGATATATTTGATTCAATTCATTATCATTCCACTCTATACCAAAACTCATACCGATTGTGATTCACGGCAACAAACCAAACGCACCCTAAGTGCTGATTTTTACATCATATTAGATGTTGTTTAGACAACATATAGAGGGGTGTTTGGACGCATATTTTACTATGTTAAGATAGCCTTGCACTCGCATTAGCTGTTTTTGTTCTACTTGTTTCTGCATTTGATGGTTATTTTATAAATCCTTCAGTGTCTAATCTTCTCATCGACCATGTTTAAGGTGATCCAAAGCAACTTCAAGACAACAAGGGCAACAAGACTCGCTATCTCACACATATTAATGATAATAGTTAGTCATAAGCTTGCACCACACCATAAAATAAATCCAAAAACTCTCACAGTATTAATGATAATAGCTAGTGATGATATACTAGCTTTTACTAACTCGACTAGCCTTGATGGGTAGCTATAACATCTTTTTTATTATCAGTTGGCTTACGTGCAAACAAACTTCAAATCCTGTTATAGAACAAAATGAATTGAACTGATTTAAATATATTTCCGTTAGTCAAATCATTTGTTTGTGCATAGTTTAAAACAAACACCACGAAATGAAATAGATTGCTAGGCGTTTTATTCCAAGAACTTATTGAATATATTTCTTTTCTTATAATCTAACATGTAGTTTAAATTATTAGTTGGTGAAGAAGTAATTGAATGTCAGTGCACCGTTGGGTGTAAGGATTACTAGTATTAATTTGTCTTGTATCATGCGGCACTAATGTATATTGATCAAAACCTACCATTATAACAAAAATGTTTCCGTTGCTCAGATGAGGATCAAAGGCCTGAGTCACTTCTTCGTTTAGTCGGCCTCCAAGGAGGGTATTAAAGAACTTTAAGCCTCCGGAATAACAAATGAATGGCGAACGGTGAGTGGGAACGGTGAGTTCCTCCTTACTCCGCCCAGCCTTAACGGTTCAGGTTTGTTTTTTGTGGCATCTACTCGTAGATTAATTGATAACTTGATTCTTGCGTCGGGTGGTGATGCTACAAAATGGTGTAATCTTCTCCCCATCAAGGTTAATGTTATGGTCTGGAAGCTTTTGTTGGATCGCTTGCCAACCCGAGAGAACCTTTCGTCTCGTGACATTGCGGTTCCATCTCTGCTATGTCCTATATGCGATAATCATATGGAGTCGAGAGATCACCTTTTCTTTACATGCTCGTTTGGTTCTAACGTTATGGACAGGTTTGCGAGATGGTGGGATCTTCAAATTCCTAACATCTCGTCTTTTCAGCAATGGGAAGTGTGGATCCAAACTCTTCGAATTCAAAGAAAACATAAAGAGATTTTACAGGCTACATTTTTCTCTCTATGGTGGCACATATGGACTTTCCGAAATGCTTATGTTTTTGGAATGGCGAGACCTCGACAAAGTTTGTTTTTTGATTCATTTATTACTACGTCGTTTAGTTGGGTTAGTAGTAGAAGTAAATGTAGTGTTAGCTGGACCGATTGGGTTAAGTGCCCTTCTATTTGTATCTCTACTATGTAGTTTTGTTTTGTTCTAGCTTCTTGCTAGCTTAATAAAATTTTGCCGTTCAAAAAAAAAGTACAACACATACAACTTTATATTTGATAGATTAACAATAAAATAAGATTTTTAAAATTATTTATTGAGATCATCATAAAACAAAGTTTGTATATATATTGTGTGTTGTATATTGATAGGTTTAGTTGAGAACTTGCCATGAGTCGAATTAAGGTCTTCCATATTGCTTGATTGAAACATCAACTTTTATAATTGACGGACGAAAAAGTTGTATGGCAATTTCCTAAAAGAAAATTGATTTTTAAGCCTAAATGGTGTGCCTAAAAATGATTGGTGGAGTTTAAATTTTGATTGATGAATATAAGGAGAGAAAATGAGTGTTTGAAACTTTTCAAAATGTGAGTGGAGTAGGCCTGTATGCAGGTCTATTATGTAGGCCTAAATATCATAACTCTTCTTAAAAAGCAAAGGGTTGGTGTATGAATTGAAGTTTTAATGTACAATAGAAAAGGTTTTAGATTGTACTCAACAAGTACAAAATATTCAAATTAAAATAATGATGCTCATTTATGTCATAATTGCTTTAAGCAAGTAAAATTCTTAAAGAGATTATAAATAGGTGAAAAGATTTAATGATGCATGATTGATATCAAATCATTCATTGCATTTCACCCATCTTTTAAGCCAAGGAACAGCCAAAGTTGTTACTTTTCGATAGACCAAGTCCGAATAACATCACTAAACATCAAGTCCTTATTAGGTGGTTCACGCATTTAATGTTGAATTTGACTTCGTTAAAGGTGAGTTCATGGAGCAAACTAGCAAAGTTAAAGGTGTCCACACACAACAACATTGGGCCTCATTGGAGACCGAGAGGACCTTTTTGTGGCCTTCGCCGAGGACACATCCTCGCTAAAAGTCTTTAACAAGGACGTGTCCTCGTGAATTGATCCTCGCTAAAGCCTCGTCACTAATGTTTTTTACGGCGACGCATTTTGACTTTTACCTACACACAGTTTCTCAGTTAAAAACCAGACTCATTTGGCGATGATACGTCCTCGCCAAAGCTTATAACTAATAAAACACTTTATCTTATTACTCCGTAATTGATTATTGTTAGTTTTTAATGTATTGAAATTATCATTTACTGATGACTTGCCCTTTGGCACACCAAAACAAACAATACGTTTTTGGTAAAAAGAATAATAAATCAAAATGTTTGATTACTAGCTTATAATGACATTGTTTAGCTAACTTGTGAATATATTCACTACGTCTTGTATTAAAGACAAAATCTTAAACTCTAAATGTTTTTCTCTTTAACTTGGAGATATAATGTATTTTATTTGGAAAATGGAGTGTGGGCCGGGGTTATCTACAATTCCACATCCTTATCTCAATATGCACCACTACATAAATTCGAATAATTGTAACAAAGATAAACGAGCACTAGAATTAGTATCTTCCATTTCTTGCGTCTTCAATTGTAACAAAGATAAACAAGCACTGTCTCCCTTTATTTAAAGCTATTCATTTTTATCTACCCACACATATACACCTACCAATATTCATTTAATGCTATTCACTTCCATGAAATATTTATGTAAAGCTATGAATTCACCTATCTACCAATATTTATTTAGCTCTGATCTTGGTTGGTCAAGTCATTATTTAGAGCTATGAATTCACCCACCTACTAATATTTATTTAGCTCTGATCTTGGTTGGTCAAGTCTATTTATATTGGTTGCTTGCTGGTTTTGAAACAAACACATACAGACTTATTAAAGATTATCAAAGTTGCAAACAATGTTCGCTCCAAGTGTTGATCAAAACCCTCTCCTTTTGTTTTACGATACAAGAGTAAAAACTACCCTTTTCTCGCTGTTAAAATAGGTGGTCTCGGAAAAGGTATAATCTCACTATCGTTTCTACCTTATTATTATCTATATACTTATTAGTATCTATATCTTGTATGCTATAATCTCTAAAATAGTAATTTGTTAGATGATGTAGCTTGATCTAGTAAATATACTACTACTACACTTAAGTTAAGCCCTCCAAAATATTAATTTGTTAGATCTGACTTCTGAGTTGGTAAAAACAAGTCCACACCATGGCCCATCATCATCCCATTTATCCATTTATCCATAAAAAATAGTAACAAGTTAAGTAAGTAACCCTAGCCGCCGTCATTTCCCCAAAAACAAACCATGGGAACCCTAAAAAAACCACAACCCTTTTACGTTTCTCCCTGAGGAGTTATGATGATACTTATCCCTAAACATCAGAGCATAAGTCATCTTCGTCCCGATTATAGTCCCATTCTCATCTGTCACCTCAGAAGACCCATTCAAAACAAATACCAGATAACTTGCCGTACCTCAATATATTATCATCATTACCCTGGCACCCTATTGGTAAACGGATGACAAACCCATGCTTGTATCAAAGTTTTCCATCTCGGTTTGCTAGAGCGAGCAATGGTAACTTTAGCAAAATCCTTATTTTGGTGGTGGTAGGTGTGAGTAGTGTGGTGAATAAGTAGCGGGTCGGCCAGCCCAACCCGTTTAAGAATTTTCTTAAATTAAAATTATTTATATTTTATTTTACAAGTTAAATGTATTAAACGGGTCGATCCACAACCCGTTTAACAAATGTATTATGCCAACTATTATATAATAAAACGGATTTAATGGGTCAATTAAAAAACCGTTTAACTTATTCAACTTATGTATAAAAAGGATTTAATGAGTCAATTCTTTTACTTTTATGATATGGTTACACGTTCAGCCATATACACGTCCGTACACTTACATACAAAAACCCCATATCCATACATGAATGTCATAAAACGAACAATGCGGAACACAACACGTGTAGATATTATACTTATGTAAATGATTTGTTACACAAAGGGTAATACCTAAACCAAACACGTACACTGCGATACGCACATAAATAGTTACGTTAATATACAAACAACACTATTAATATGAAACTCATACACATGATGAAGACTCTAAATAATGTGAGAATGTGTAAGTAGGTAAAAAAGTTTTAAAGATCGGTATGGTTCAGTGGGAAATATGTGGGTTTTACACATCGTATTTCCCACAGAAATTATCAAATAGTAGGTAATCTGTGGGAAATACCCATGACTTTCCCTCGGAACATAATCGTTTTCTTTTTCTTTTACAGATATTCGTTACACGTTCAGGCATATACAAGTACGTATACTTACATACAAAAATATCTATCGATCAATTTGTCATAAACGGACATGTGAAAACACATAGGTGTAGATATTCTACATTCGTAATGATTTGTTACACAAAGGTTATACATAACACACCACGTTACACTTGCGATAAATCACATGAATGTGACGTAATAAAACAATAACACTATAATATGAAACTAACAACACATCATATATAGGAATGACTAAGTATTGTTGGGAATGTAGTAAAATAATAAAGTTGCAAACAATGTTTGCTCCAAGTGTTGATCAAAACCCTCTCCTTTTGTTTTACGATACAAGAGTAAAAACTACCTTTTTCTCGCTGTTAAAATAGGTGGTCTCGGAAAAGGTATAATCTCACTGTCGTTTCTACCTTATTATTATCTATATACTTATTAGTATCTATATCTTGTATGCTATAATCTCTAAAATACAGTAGTAATTTGTTAGATGCTGAAGCATGATCTAGTAAATATACTACTTACTACTACACTTAAGTTAAGCCCTCCAAAATATTAATTTGTTAGATCTGACTTCTGAGTTGGTAAAAACAAGTCCACACCATAGGCCATCATCAGACCATTTATCTATAAAAAATAGTAACAAGTTAAGTAAGTACTTATCTTGTTACTATGGGAACTCTAAAAAAACCAAAAACAAACCATGGGAACCCTAAAAAAAACCACAACCCTTTTACGTTTCTCCCCGAGGAATTATGATGATACTTATCCCCAAACATCAGAGCATAAGTCATCTTCGTCCCGATTATAGTCCCATCTTCATCCGTCACCTCGGAAGACCCATTCACATACCAGTAACCTGCCGTACCCTCAATATCTTTATCATCATACCCTGGCACCCTCTTGGAACGGATGACAAACCCATGCTTGTATCGGAGATTCCATCTCCGATTGCCTAGAAGCGAGAATGGTAACTTTGAGCAAAATCCTTCTTTTGGTGGTGGTAGGTGTGAGTAGTGATGGTGAATAAAGTAAGCGGGTCGGCCCGCCAACCCGTTTAAGAATTTTCTTAAATTAAAAATTATGTATATTTTATTTTACAAGTTAAATGTATTAAACGGGTCGATCCACAACCCGTTTAACACATGTTATGTGCCAACTATTGTATAATAAAACAAATTTAATGGGTCAATTCAAAATCCGTTTAACTTATTTGACTTATGTATAAAACGAATTTAATGAGTCAATTCTTTTACTTTTATGATATGGTTACACGTTCAGCCATATACACGTCCATACACTTACATACAAAACCACAATCCATATAATGAATGTCATAAACGGACATGCGGAACACACACGTGTAGATATTCATACATATGTAATGATTTGCTACACAAAAGGTTATACCTAAACCAACACGTACACTTGCGATACGCACATAAATAGTTACGTTAATAAACAAACACATATAATATGAAACTACAAACACATATGAAGACATACTAAGTAAAGTGGGAATGTGTAAGCAGGTAAAAACGTAAAGACGGTATGGTTTGTGGGAAATCTGTGGGTATTTACACACGTATTTTCCATAGATTTATCAACTTGGTAGGTAATCTATGGGAAATTACCCACGACTTTCCCACGGACATAATCATTTTCTTTTACTTTTACGATATGGTTACACGTTCAGGCATATACAAGTCCGTATACTTAAATACAAAATATCTATCGATACAATGAATGTCATAAACGGACATGTTAAACACACATGTGTAGATATTCATACATACGTAATGATTTGTTACACAAAAGGTTATACATAAACCAACGCGTACACTTGCGATACTCACATGAATAGTTACGTTAATAAACAAACACATATAATATAAAACTAAAAACACACATATATATATATATATATATAGGCATACTAATTAACGTGGGAATGTGAAAGTAGGCAAAAACATAAAGACGATATTTTTGTGGGAAATCTGTGGGTATTTACACACGTATTTCCTACGGATTTATCAACTTGGTGGGTAATCTGTGGGAAATTACCCACGACTTTCTCATGGACATAATCGTTTTCTTTTACTTTTACGACATGGTTACACGTTCAGGCATATACAAGTCCGTATACTTACATACAAAACATCTATCGATACAATGAATGTCATAAACGGACATGTGGAACACACACGTGTAGATATTCATACATACGTAATGATTGGTTACAAAAAAGGTTATACCTAAACCAACACATACACTTGCGATGCTCACATGAATAGTTACATTAATAAACAAACACATATAATATGAAACGAAAAACACATATATAGGCATAATAAGTAACGTGTGAATGTGTAACAAGGCATAAACATAATGACGGTATTTTTGTGGGAAATCTATGGGTATTTACACACGTATTTCCTACGGATTCATCAACTTGGTGGGTAATCTGTAGGAAATTACCCACGACTTTCCTACGGACATAATCGTTTTCTTTTACTTTTACGATATGGTTACACGTTCAGGTATATACAAGTCTGTATACTTACATACAAAACATTTATCGATACAATAAATGTCATAAACGGACATGTGGAACACACACGTGTAGATATTCATACATACGTAATGATTGGTTACACAAAAGGTTATACCTAAACCAACACGTACACTTGCGATACTCACATGAATAGTTACGTTAATAAACAAACACATATAATATGAAACTAAAAACACATATATAGGCATACAAAGTAACGTGAGAATGTGTAAGTAGGCAGAAACATAAAGACGGTATTTTTGTGGGAAATCTGTAGGTATTTACACACGTATTTCCAACGGATTTATCAACTTGGTGGGTAATCTGTGGGAAATTACCCACGACTTTCCCACCGACATAATTATTTTCTTTTACTTTTAGGATATGGTTACACGTTCAGGCATATACAAGTCCGTATACTTACATACAAAACATCTATCGATACAATAAATGTCATAAACGGACATGTGAAACACACACGTGTAGATATTCATACATACGTAATGATTGGTTACAAAAATGGTTATACCTAAACCAATACGTACACTTGCGATACTCACATAAATAGTTACGTTAATAAACAAACACATATAATATGAAACTAAAAACACATATATAGGCATACTAAGTAACGTGGGAATGTGTAAGCAGGCAGAAACATAAAGACGATATTTTTGTGAGAAATCTATGGGTATTAACACACGTATTTCCTACGGATTTATCAACTTGGTGGGTATTCTGTGGGAAATTACCCATGACTTTCCTACGGACATAATCGTTTTATTTTACTTTTACTATATGGTTACACGTTCAGGCATAAACAAGTCCGCATACTTACATACAAAACATCTATCGATACAATGAATGTCATAAATGGACATGTGGAACACACACGTTTAGATATTCATACATACGTAATGATTGGTTACACAAAAGGTTATATCTAAACCAACATGTACACTTGCGATACTCACATGAATAGTTACGTTAATAAACAAACACATATAATATGAAACTAAAAACACATATATAGGCATACTAAGTAACGTGGGATTGTGTAAGCAGGCAGAAACATAAAGACAATATTTTTGTGGGAAATCTATGGGTATTTACACACGTATTTCCCACAGACATAATCGTTTTCTTTTACTTTTATGATATGGTTACACGTTCAGGCATATACAAGTCCGTATACTTACATACAAAACATCTATCGATACAATGAATGTCAAAAACGAACATGTGGAACACACACGTGTAGATATTCATACATACGTAATGATTTGTTAAACAAAGGTTTATACCTAAACCAACATGTACTTGCGATACTCACATGAATAGTTACATTTATAAACAAACACATATAATATGAAACTAAAAACACATATATAGGCATACTAAGTAACGTGGGAATGTGTAAGTAGGCAGAAACATAAAGACGATATTTTTGTGGGAAATCTGTGGGTATTTACACACGTATTTCCCACAGATATATCAACTTGGTGGGTAATCTGTGGGAAATTACCCATGACTTTCCCACCGACATAATCGTTTTCTTTTAGTTTTACGATATGGTTACACGTTCAGCCATATACAAGTCCGTATACTTAGATACAAAACACCTATCGATACAATGAATGTCATAAACGGACATGTGGAATACACACGTGTAGATATTCATACATACGTGATGATTTGTTACACAAAATGTTATACCTAAACCAACACGTATACTTGCGATACTCACATGAATAGTTACGTTAATAAACAAACACATATAATATGAAACTAAAAACACATATATAGGCATACTAAGTAACGTGGGAATGTGTAAGTAGGCAGAAACATAAAGACGATATTTTTGTAGGAAATCTGTGGGTATTTACACACGTATTTCCCACGGATTCATCAACTTGGTGGGTAATCTGTGGGAAATTACCCACGAGTTTCCCACGGACATAATCGTTTTCTTTTACTTTTACGATATGGTTACACGTGCAGGCATATTCAAGTCCGTATACTTACATACAAAACATCTATCGATACAATGAATGTCATAAACGGACATGTGGAACACACACGTGTAGATATTCATACATACGTAATGATTGGTTACAAAAAAGGTTATACCTAAACCAACACGTACACTTGCGATACTCACATAAATAGTTACGTTAATAAACAAACACATATAATATGAAACTAAAAACACATATATTGGCATACTAAGTAACGTGGGAATGTGTAAGCAGGCAGAAACATAAAGACGATATTTTTGTAGGAAATCTGTGGGTATTTACACACGTATTTCCTACGGATTTATCAACTTGGTGGGTAATCATTAGGAAATTACCCACGACTTTCCCACGGACATAATTATTTTCTTTTACTTTTACGATATGGTTAAAAGTTCAGGCATATACAAGTCCGTATACTTACATACAAAACATCTATCGATACAATGAATGTCATAAACGGATATGTGGAACACACACGTGTAGATATTCATACATACTTAATGATTGGTTACACAAAAGGTTATACCTAAACCAACACGTACACTTGCGATACTCACATGAATAGTTACGTTAATAAACAAACACATATAATATGAAACTAAAAACACATATATAGGCATACTAAGTAACGTGGGAATGTGTAAGCAGGCAGAAACATAAAGACGATATTTTTGTGGGAAATCTGTGGGTATTTACACACGTATTTCCCACAGACATAATCGTTTTCTTTTACTTTTACGATATGGTTACACGTTCAGGCATATACAAGTACGTATACTTACATACAAAACATCTATCAATACAATGAATGTCAAAAACGAACATGTGGAACACACACGTGTAGATATTCATACATACGTAATGATTTGTTACACAAAGGTTTATACCTAAACCAACACGTACACTTGCGATACTCACATGAATAGTTACGTTAATAAACAAACACATATAATATGAAACGAAAAACACATATATAGGCATAATAAGTAACGTGAGAATGTGTAAGTAGGCAGAAATATAAAGACGATATTTTGTGGGAAATCTATAGGTATTTACACACGTATTTCCTATGGATTCATCAACTTGGTGGGTAATCTATGGGAAATTACCCACGACTTTCCCATGGACATAATCATTTTCTTTTACTTTTATGATATGGTTACACGTTCACGCATATACAAGTCCGTATACTTACATACAAAACATTTATCGATACAATAAATGTCATAAACAGACATGTGGAACACATACGTGTAGATATTCATACATACATAATGATTTGTTACTCAAAGGTTTATACCTAAACCAACACGTACACTTGCGATACTCACATGAATAGTTACGTTTATAAACAAACACTCATAATATGAAACTAAAAACATATATTTAGGCATACTAAGTAACGTGGGAATGTGTAAGTATGCAGAAATATAAAGACGATATTTTTGTGGGAAATCAGTAGGTATTTACACACGTATTTCCCATGGATATATCAACTTGTTGGGTAATCTGTAGGAAATTACCCACGACTTTCCCACTGACATAATCGTTTTCTTTTAGTTTTATGATATGGTTACACGTTCAGGCATATACAAGTCCGTATACTTAGATACACAACACCTATCGATACAATGAATGTCATAAACAGACATGTGGAATACACACGTATAGATAATCTTACATACGTGATGATTTGTTACACAAAATGTTATACCTAAACCAACACGTACACTTGCGATACTCACATGAATAGTTACATTAATAAACAAAAACATATAATATGAAACTTAAAACACATATATAGGCATACTAAGTAACGTGGGAATGTGTAAGTAGGCAGAAACATAAAGACGATATTTTTGTAGGAAATCTGTAGGTATTTACATACGTACTTCCCATGGATACATCAACTTAATGGGTAATCTGTGGGAAATTACCCACGAGTTTCCCACGGATATAATCGTTTCGTTTTTACTTTTACGATATGGTTACACGTTCAGGCATATACAAGTACGTATACTTACATACAAAACATCTATCGATACAATGAATGTAAAAAACAAACATGTGGAACACACACGTGTAGATATTCATACTTACGTAATGATTTGTTACAAAAAGGTTTATACCTAAACCAACACGTACACTTGCGATACTCACATGAATAGTTACGTTAATAAACAAACACATATAATATGAAACTAAAAACACATATATAGGCATACTAAGTAACGTGAGAATATGCAAGTAGGCAGAAGCTTAAAGACGATATTTTTGTGAGAAATCTGTGGGTATTTACACACGTATTTTCCACAGATTCATCAACTTGGTGGGTAATCTATGGAAATTACCCACGAGTTTCCCATGGACATAATCGTTCTCTTTTACTTTTACGATATTGTTACACGTTCAGGCATATACAAGTCCGTATACTTACATACAAAACATCTATTTCCCATAGTGACCCATAAATTTCTCGTAGATAAGTTAAATAGTTGCTTTATTATATAATCCCGTGTGAAATTCGTGATTAATGTAGATAAAATTTGCCACCTAATTGTAGCCGTGGCAAATATGTGTGAAATTTGCCAAAATTTTCCCACGGATGTCGAATCAACAAAAATAGTGAAAAATCTATGGGAAATTTGCCATGGATTTCACACGGATTTCACTCGAAAACTTGGTCAACAATTTAGTGTGATGTTGAAATTCATTGTTTTCTTTTTTCAATGTTTTACTTCTTTTTCTTTTTCAATCTTTAAATGTTCATGTAATAACTCCTAGTTTTTTATATTTTATTTTAACACAATGTGCAATCAAAAGCGTCTCCATATGCGCCTAGACTACTCTCTATATGCACCTAGAAAACAGGTCCTTTTATATGTAAATAAATAATGCCCCCGAAATGCGACTTAAATGTGTCTCATTTTATCTTTTTGTTGAAAAAATGTGCCCTAAACATGCATTGTTAATTATTCAATCCAATAGAGAGCACAATATGTTCATTGTAAAAAAGAAATGCGTTGTTTATTATAGTAAAAGGGTAATGTATATTGTTCATTTAAGAAATTATCTTTTTGGGGGTTTATAAGTTATTCACTTGAGCTTATAAAGCTGATAACTCCAAGCGTATACGTTATTAAGTCTAAAAATGAGTCTACAAGCTTATTAAATATTATTCAATAAATTAATAAGCCTTACAATAAGCTTACACAAACACCCGTCAAGTTTTGATAGAATGAGACGGGTTTGTGGAAGAGATAGAGATTGAGATTCAGTTTAGTTTTAGAGTCGATCTGTATGTAGATATAAATATTTAGAGGATCATATAAGAATAATGACTTGTTAAATAAGACTAATTAAGCGCTATAGGGTGTCAAACCACGCGTTTTCACCCCTTCTATGATGTGCCATCGATATCTATCACCACCATGACGCTTGCGGTGGTGGGTTATTTGGAGATGTTGTAGTGCACACTACTGCTTGTGAGAAGGTGGTGGTGTTATTTTTTTTGTGTTTTGGTGGCGGGGGTACATGAAAATGACCATACAATGTACTTAACTTAAAGGACAAATGTGGTTCTTTAATCAATATTTTTGCGTTTGTTAACCAAATTGGTTGGTCAAATGCCTACTTTTAAATTAACTACACTCACGATGATCTCTTAATAGTAAATCTTTAAGTTGAGCACCATCTGGTCACACGAACAGCTAGGGATTTGGAAGAAGGTGTAAATGATAGTAAGTGTATGATGTGACGCTAACATATCAGTAAATGAATAGGTTTTGATGAGTGACAACTACGCTTTATCAGCTTAGCTAGGTTGTGACAAAGGTGGCGGGCTTGCTACATACGCGAACTAATACATGCAAAGGTCTAAATCTTTATGTCAATCAATGACTTGTCGAATTTATGGCAACCTAGTTCTTCATGGAAAAAGTTTCAAGTTAATTGAATAAACTTCTTTAAATGAATAAACTACTTCATGTAGTCGTTATGAAGATGTCATTAATACACACAAGTACACCAACCATGTATCTTAAAAGAGACTTAAATTAGGAGCCAATATTACAACAACCAAAGTACAAACATAGCCTTCATTTGATTTTAGATGTTTCAAATAGGGGTGTTTATCGATTTGGTTATCGGTTTATTTAGCCAAACTTTTTTCTGGGTAAAACCAAAAATTGAACATAACCGAATTCAAACTGGAGTAAACTGAACCAAAAACCGAACCAAAAAGCAAACCTTGATAACCGAAAACTACTTGCGATGCACACATGAATGGTTACGTTAATATACAAAACAATATATATATGAAACTAAAAACATTATATCAGGCTACTAAGTAAATGTGGGAATATGTAACAAGGCAGAAACGTAAAGACGATATTTTTGTGGGAAAACTGAGGGTATTTACACAAGTATTTCCCATGGATTTATCAACTTGGTGGGTAATCTATGGGAAATTACCCATTACTTTCCCACGGACATAATCGTTTTCTTTTATTTTACGACTATGGTTTACAGTTCGGGTATACAAGTTCGTATACTTACATTACAACATCTATCGGATACAATGTATGTTTAACGGAATGTGGATCACATAGTGTAGATATTCATCCGTATCGTAATGATTGTTACACAAAAGGTTATACCTAAACCAACATGTATACTTGCGATACTCACATGAATAGTTACGTTAATAAACAAACACATATAATATGAAACTAAAAACACATATATAGGCATACTAAGTAACGTGGGAATGTGTAAGTAGGCAGAAACGTAAAGATGATATTTTTGTGGGAAATCTGTGGGTATTTACACACGTATTTCCCACGGATTTATCAACTTGGTGGGTAATCTATGGGAAATTACCCACGACTTATTCTCAACGGACCATATCGGTTTTCTTTTACTTTTTACGATATGTTACTCGTTACAGGCTGTTATTTTTTTTTTTTCCAAGTTCGTATACTTTCATACAAAACATCTATCGATACAATGAATGTCATAAACGGACATGTGGAACACACACATATAGATATTCATACCTACGTAATGATTTGTTACACAAAAGATTATACCTAAACCAACACGTATACTTGTGATACTCACTTGAATAGTTACGTTAATAAACAAACACATATAATATGAAACTAAAAACACATATATAGGCATACTAAGTAACGTGGGAATGTGTAAGTAGCAGAAACGTAAAGACGATATTTTTGTGGGAAATCTGTGGGTATTTACACACGTATTTCCCACGGATTTATCAACTTGGTGGGTAATATTATTTTGGAAAATTACCCACGACTTTCTCACGGACATAATCGTTTTCTTTTACTTTTACGATATTGGTAGTGTTACACGTCAGGCGTATACAAGTTGGATACTTACATACAAAACATCTATCGATACAATGAATGTCATAAATGGACATGTGGAACACACACGAATAGATATTCATACATACGTGATGATTTCTTACACAAAAGGTTATACCTAAACCAACACGTATACATGTGATACTCACATGAATGGTTACGTTAATAAACAAACACATATAATATGAAACTAAAAACACATATACATGCATACTAAGTAACGTGGGAATGTGTAACTAGGCAGAAATGTAAAGATGATATTTTTGTGGGAAATTTGTGGGTATTTACACACGTATTTCCCATGGATTTATCAAATTGGTGGGTAATTTATGGGAAATTACCCATGACTTCCCAAATGACATAATCGTTTTCTTTTACTTTTACGATATGGTTACACGTTCAGTCGTATACAAGTTCGTATACTTACATACAAAACATCTATCGATACAATGAATGTCATAAACGAACATGTGGAACACACACGTGTAGATATTCATACATACGTAATGATTTGTTACACAAAAGGTTATACCTAAACCAACACGTATACTTGCGATACTCACATGAATAGTTACGTTAATAAACAAACACATATAATATGAAACTAAAAACACATATATAGGCATACTAAGTAACGTGGGAATGTGTAAGTAGGCAGAAACGTAAAGACGATATTTTTGTGGGAAATCTGTAGGTATTTACACACTATTTCCCATGGATTTTTCAACTTGGTGTGTAATCTACGGGAAATTACCCACGACTTTCCAACGGACATAATCGTTTTCTTTTACTTTTACGATATGGATACTCGTTCAGGCGGTTATTCAAGTTGTTATACTTACATACAAAACATCTATCGATACAATGAATGTCATAATAACGGAATGTGGAACACAAACGTGTAGGATATTCATACTACGTATTGAATTTGTTACACAAAAGGTTTATTACCTAAAAACACGTATATTGTGATACTCATTTGATAGTTACTTTAAGTTTCTTTTTTTTATTTATTTTTTTTTTATGTTATAAACAAACACATATAATATGAAACTAAAAACACATATATAGGCACACTACTAAGTAATGTGGAATGTGTAAGTAGGCAGAAACGTAAAGACAATATTTTTGTGGGAAATCTGTGGGTATTTACACACGTATTTCCCACGGATTTATCAACTTGGTGGGTAATCTGTGGGAAATTACCCACGACTTTCCCACGGACATAATCGTTTTCTTTTACTTTTACGATATGGTTACACGTTCAGGCGTATACAAGTTCGTATACTTACATACAAAACATCTATCGATACAATGAATGTCATAAACGGACATGTGGAACACACACATGTAGATATTCATACATACGTAATGATTTGTTACACAAAAGGTTATACCTAAACCAACACGTACACTTGCGATACTCACATGAATAGTTACGTTAATAAACAAACACATATAATATGAAACTAAAAACACATAGACAAGCAATACTAAGTAGTGGAATATGTAACTAGGCAGAAACGTAGAGTGATATTTTTGTGAGAAAATATGTAGTATTTACACACAGTATTTCCCACGATTTATCAACTTGGTGGGTAATCTATGGGAAATTACCCACGACTTTCCCACGGACATAATCGTTTTCTTTTACTTTTACGATATGGTTACACGTTCAGGCGTATACAAGTTCGTATACTTACATACAAAACATCTATCGATACAATGAATGTCATAAACGGACATGTGGAACACACACGTGTAGATATTCATACATACGTAATGATTTGTTAACAATGGTCTATACCTAAAACAACTACGTATACTTGTGATACTTAAATGAATAGTTACGTTAATAAACAAACACATATAACATAAACAAAAAAACATTGTATATAGGCATAATAAGTAAACGTGGGAATGTGTAGTAGGCCAAAAACATGTAAAGAGACAATATTTTTATGGGAAATCTGTGCGTTATTTTTGTTTTTTTTTTTTTACATACGTATTTCCCACGGATTTATCAACTTGGTGGGTAATCTATGGGAAATTACCCACGACTTTCCCACGGACATAATCGTTTTCTTTTACTTTTACGATATGGTTACACGTTCAGGCGTATACAAGTTCGTATACTTACATACATAAACATTATCTGATCAATGAATGGTCATAACTGGAACATGTGGAAACTCTCATGTTGATTTTTCATACTTACGTAATGATTTGTTACCACAAAAGGTTTATACCTAAACCAACTCGTATACTTGCGATACCACACATGGAATGGTTAGTTAATAAAAACTAAACACTATATAAATATGAAACTAAAAAAACAAATATACAGGCATACTAAGTATAACGGTGGGAATATGTAACTTAGCAGAAAAACGTAAAGGACAATATTTTTATGGGAAAACTGTGGTATTTAACACGTATTTCCCAAGGATTTATCAACTTCGGTGTGTAATATACGGGAATTACCCACGGACTTTCCACGGGGACATAATCGTTTTCTTTTACTTTTACGATATGGTTACACGTTCAGGCGTATACAAGTTCGTATACTTACATACAAAACATCTATCGATACAATGAATGTCATAAATGGACATGTGGAACACACACGTGTAGTATTTCATACATTACGTTTAATTTCTTACACAAAAGGTGATTACCTAAACAACAAGTATACTTGCGTACTCACATGAATGGTTACGTTATTAAACATACACATATAATATGAAAACTAAAAACACATATACTTTCTACTAAGTAACCGTGGGATATGTGTAACTAGGTAGAACGTATAGATAATATTTTTGTGGGAATTCTGATGGGTATTTACACACGTTTTTCCAACGGATTTATCATCTTGGTGGGGTATTCTCTATGGAATATGACCTCGTATGCTTCCTCACGCTCCATCGGACCATAATCGTTTCTTTGACTTTTAGCTAGATGGTTAAACGTGCAGCGTAGACATGTTCGGATACTTTCTTACAAAACATCTATCATCCAATGGAATGTCATAAACGGACCTGTGAACACAAACGTGTAGATATTATACTACGTAATGATTTTGTTACACAAAGGTTATACACTAAAAACTACACGTATTACTGTGATACTCAAATGAAGGTTACGGTTTATAAACATACACATATAACATGTAACTAAAAACACGTATCTAGGCATACTAAGTAATGTGGGTATGTGTAAGTAGGTCAGAAACGTAAAGACAAATATTTTTGTGTGAAATCTGTGGGTATTTTACATATGTATTTCCACGGATTATCAACTTGGTGGGATAGTTATGGGAAATTACCCACGACTTTCCCACGGACATAATCATTTTCTTTTACTTTTACGATATGGTTACACGTTCAGGCGTATACAAGTTCGTATACTTACATACAAAACATCTATCGATACAATGAATGTCATAAACGGACATGTGGAACACACACATGTAGATATTCATACATTACAGTAATGATTAGTTAGCACAAAAGGTTATACTAACCAACTACGTATACTTGCGATAATCACAGGATGGTTACGTTAATAAACAACCACAATATAAGATGAACTAAAACACATATACAAGCTACTAAGTAACGTGGGAATATGTAACTAGGCAGAAACGTAAAGATGATATTTTTGTGGGAAATCTGTAGGTATTTACACACGTATTTCCCATGGATTTATCAACTTGGTGGGTAATTTGTGGGAAATTACCCACAACTTTCCCACGGATACATTACTCGTTTTCTTTTACTGTTTCGATATGGTTACGTTCAGGCGTATACAAGTCGTTATACTTACATACAAAACATCTATCGATTCAATGAATGTCATAAACGGACATGTGGAACACACACATGTAGATATTCATACATACTACTACACTTAAGTTAAGCCCTCCAAAATATTAATTTGTTAGATCTGACTTCTGAGTTGGTAAAAACAAGTCCACACCATGGCCCATCATCATCCCATTTATCCATTTATCCATAAAAAATAGTAACAAGTTAAGTAAGTAACCCTAGCCGCCGTCATTTCCCCAAAAACAAACCATGGGAACCCTAAAAAAACCACAACCCTTTTACGTTTCTCCCTGAGGAGTTATGATGATACTTATCCCTAAACATCAGAGCATAAGTCATCTTCGTCCCGATTATAGTCCCATTCTCATCTGTCACCTCGGAAGACCCATTCACATACCAGTAACCTGCCGTACCCTCAATATCTTTATCATCATACCCTGGCACCCTCTTGGAACGGATGACAAACCTATGCTTGTATCGAAGATTCCATCTCCGATTGCCTAGAAGCGAGAATGGTAACTTTGAGCAAAATCCTTCTTTTAGTGGTGGTAGGTGTGAGTAGTGATGGTGAATAAAGTAAGCGGGTCGGCCCGCCAACCCGTTTAAGAATTTTCTTAAATTAAAATTATTTATATTTTATTTTACAAGTTAAATGTATTAAACGGGTCGATCCACAACCCGTTTAACACATGTATTATGCCAACTATTGTATAATAAAACGGATTTAATGGGTCAATTCAAAAACCGTTTAACTTATTTGAATTATATATAAAAAGGATTTAATGAGTCAATTCTTTTACTTTTATGATATGGTTATACGTTCAGCCATATACACGTCCGTACACTTACATACAAAACCTCAATCCATACAATGAATGTCATAAACGAACATGCGGAACACACACGTGTAGATATTCATACATATGTAATGATTTGTTACACAAAAGGTTATACCTAAACCAACACGTACACTTGTGATACGCGCATAAATAGTTACGTTAATAAACAAACACATATGAAGACATACTAAGTAAAGTGGGAATGTGTAAACAGGTAAAAACGTAAAGACGATATGGTTTGTGGGAAATCTGTGGGTATTTACACACGTATTTCCCACAGATTTATCAACTTGGTAAGTAATCTGTGGGAAATTACCCACGACTTTCCCATGGACATAATCGTTTTCTTTTACTTTTACGATATGGTTACACGTTCAGGCATATACAAGTCCGTATACTTAAGTACAAAACATCTATCGATACAATGAATGTCATAAACGGACATGTGAAACACACGCGTGTAGATATTCATACATACGTAATGATTTGTTACACAAAAGGTTATACGTAAACCAATAAGTACACTTGCGATACTCACATAAATAGTTACGTTAATAAACAAACACATATAATATGAAACTAAAAACACATATATAGGCATACTAAGTAACGTGGGAATGTGTAAGTAGGCAGAAACATAAAGACGATATTTTTATGGGAAATCTGTGGGTATTTACACACGTATTTCCCACGGATTTATCAACTTGGTGGGTAATCTGTGGGAAATTACCCACGACTTTCCCACGGACATAATCGTTTTCTTTTACTTTTACGATATGGTTACACGTTCAGGCATATACAAGTCCGTATACTTACATACAAAACATCTATCGATACAATGAATGTCATAAACGGACATGTGGAACACACACGTGTAGATATTCATACATACGTAATGATTTGTTACACAAAAGGTTATACCTAAACCAACACGTACACTTGCGATACTCACATGAATAGTTACGTTAATAAACAAACACATATAATATGAAACTAAAAACACATATATAGGCATACTAAGTAACGTGGGAATGTGTAAGTAGGCAGAAACGTAAAGACGATATTTTTGTGGGAAATCTGTGGGTATTTACACACGTATTTCCCACGGATTTATCAACTTGGTGGGTAATCTGTGGGAAATTACCCACGACTTTCCCACGGACATAATCGTTTTCTTTTACTTTTACGATATGGTTACACGTTCAGGCGTATACAAGTTCGTATACTTACATACAAAACATCTATCGATACAATGAATGTCATAAACGGACATGTGGAACACACACGTGTAGATATTCATACATACGTAATGATTTGTTACACAAAAGGTTATACCTAAACCAACATGTACACTTGCGATACTCACATGAATAGTTACGTTAATAAACAAACACATATAATATGAAACTAAAAACACATATATAGGCATACTAAGTAACGTGGGAATGTGTAAGTAGGCAGAAACGTAAAGACGATATTTTTGTGGGAAATCTGTGGGTATTTACACACGTATTTCCCACGGATTTATCAACTTGGTGGGTAATCTGTGGGAAATTACCCACGACTTTCCCACGGACATAATCGTTTTCTTTTACTTTTACGATATGGTTACACGTTCAGGCGTATACAAGTTCGTATACTTACATACAAAACATCTATCGATACAATGAATGTCATAAACGGACATGTGGAACACACACATGTAGATATTCATACATACGTAATGATTTATTACACAAAAGGTTATACCTAAACCAACACGTACACTTGCGATACTCACATGAATAGTTACGTTAATAAACAATCACATATAATATGAAACTAAAAACATATATATAGGCATACTAAGTAACGTGGGAATGTGTAAGCAGGCAGAAACATAAAGACGATATTTTTGTAGGAAATCTGTGGGTATTTACACACGTATTTCCCACAGATTTATCAACTTGGTGGGTAATCTGTGGGAAATTACCCATGACTTTCCCACGGACATAATCTTTTTCTTTTACTTTTACGATATGGTTACACGTTCAAGCGTATACAAGTTCGTATACTTACATACAAAACATCTATCGATACAATGAATGTCATGAACGGACATGTGGAACACACACGTATAGATATTCATACATACATAATGATTTGTTACACAAAAGATTATACCTAAACCAACACGTACACTTGCGATACTCACATGAATAATTACGTTAATAAACAAACACATATAATATGAAACTAAAAACACATATATAGGCATACTAAGTAACGTGAGAATGTGTAAGCAGGCAGAAACGTAAAGACGATATTTTTGTGGGAAATATGTGGGTATTTACACACGTATTTCCCATGGATTTATCAACTTGGTAGGTAATCTGTAGGACATTACCCATGACTTTCCCACGGGCATAACTATTTTCTTATACTTTTACGATATGGTTACACGTTTAGGCGTATACAAGTTCGTATACTTACATACGAAATATCTATTTCCCAAGTGACCCACAAATTTCTCGTAGATAAGTGAAATAGTTGCTTTATTAGATAATACAGTATGAAATCCGTGATTAATGTAAATAAAATTTGCCACATAACTGTAGTCGTGGCAAATATATGTGAAATTTGCTAGAATTTTCCCACAGATGTCGAATCAACAAGAATAGTGAAAAATTTATGGGAAATTTACCACGGATTTTACACGGATTTCACACGAAAACTTGGTCAACAATTTAGTGTGTAAATAGTGGAAAATCCGTGGGAAATTTGCCACATATTTCCCACTGAAATTTTGTCACCAATTCGGTGGGTAATTTGTGGGTATTCCGTGAGAAATTTCACACGAGATTTTTTCCGTGGGTAAAAGCTATTTTTGTAGTATTTTCACACCACTCAAGGTGGCAGATCAAGGGCAGACTAACTCAATTAACACTAATAAGAGAGAGATAAAGAGGTGTTACAGAGCTTTAAAGGATATGCAGCGGAAAGCAATACCAAACCAACTATCTTCTTGATTCACTTAGTCAAGAAGGCTAGTAGATTAATCATCAATAAACTACACCCAATCACCAAGATCCACAAAACCTTATTTCCTTAAATTAGAGCAAATCAAACCCAGAACTTCCAAAAACCAACGATTAAGCAATCTTAATCGCCAATCAATCAACCAGAGAGAGTAGAATCACCAAGATCTAAGAAACCCTAATTTTTCAAAATTAGGGTTTTTTTTGAAATCAATAATAGATCTGTGCAATTAAACCACAGATCTTACAAGAAAACAGTTTTAATAAAAAATGATTAATTATTTATGAAAATCTCCAAATTTTATGAAACCCTAATTTTTTTGAAAACGATTTCAGAGCAACTTGGCTCTGATACCATGAAGAAATTATGAATTTATTTATAAAAACTACTCAAATCTCAATTTGAGTATCAACAATTACACAGAAAACTGATCTCAATCAGATGAATCAAACCAAAACAATCCATCACTGCTACTCACTTGTGGATCTATTATCTAGATTGATAATAGTTCTATTACAACAGAACAATAACAAGATCAAGATGATCTAACAAACAAGGGTTTACAACTTTTGAGAGAGAGAAACGATTTTAAAGAGAGAGATAATTCTAGAAGTGAAGGTCAAAGCTGGAGAAACCAGCTTTTATAACATCTAGACCAAACCGACTTATAACTATCAACACTTGGCAGCAACAACCCTTCAACTTTAAGCCTTTGATCAAAAACAGTCAAACTTTGTTTAAAGCCTAAACAGAAAGAAACAAAGATACACAATAAGTCCCTGAACATTTAGACTTTACCATCTGAGACTATTATTTCAATAGAATGGGAGAGCAAGATAAGATTATATTTGTTGTAGTTGTGTCCTAGGTGAAAGAGTGCATACTTTTTAATCCCCTTCACAACTAGGATTTTTTTTACGATAAGTTAAAAAGAAACACAAAAATATCCTAGATGGGTTGAGATCTGATTCCAAATGGGTTATTAAGTTAAAAAGAAACAGCCCCTTAGTGGGATTCTATTAAACTAAGCACATGCAAGCCACATAAGGGCATTTTTGTTCTTACAAATCGTGGTCTTAATTTAATATTTCAACTACCCTAATAAAATATTTCGGCTATGTTTGGCGCAATAGGTTAAGGCTAGAGCTTAGACTTATATTATAAGCTGAAAGCTAAAGCTTATAATTTTTATAAAGCTGTTTGGCGAATTAGTTGGAGTTGTAACTTATTAACGTAAAATCACATAAAACTATATAAAATTAAATTTACATATATTTCTAACTTTTACATGATGATACATTATATTTTCAATGCTATTTAAGTAAGGGGAAATCATGTCTACTTTCAAATGTAGGCAACTTGCCACCTTCCATTTGAAAAAAAAATAAAAATTATGTTTATATTTGGTCCCTGAAGTTTGAACAGTGTGTGAACAGTGGATTTGATGCTTTTTTTTTCAAAGGGAAGAAGACAAGTTGCCTACATTTGAAAGCCGGCATGATTTCCCCTTTTAAGTAATTTGACAAATATAAGCCCACATAAACCCTCCTTTTTATGTGCTTGAGGTTATAAATCCTTCATAAAACTCGATTGAAATGCGCCTGGATACAGATACACCTAATACATCGAAACTCATTGCCCATGGATAAAGAAAAACTGTTTCAACATCAAAAACAACAAAAACTAGAGCAAACATATAATAGCGGATTCTAAATTGTAACCAAGCGTCGCCTATTGGTTCTATACCCGATTCATAACTAGAAAGTTTCTCCGGAACAAAACTTATTTTTTTATGCAAAGTACTACTCCGTATTTATTTCTTCAAGTAACTTGAAAGAAAAATGGCAACTTTATCTTATTCCTCATCCTTCATCTCCGCCTCAATAGACCTCTCCGATTCATTCCCCCAAATCAAGTTTAGTCAAAATTCTAAATTATAAGATGAGAATGATGATATTGATGACGTGGCACCCTTTGATTCAATTCCGTTCAAAAACTAAATACCCCTAATTTTGAAGATAATGATGAAATTGATGACGTGGCACCTATGGATAACGGTCAGTTTCAGTTACTTGAGTCTAAAAATACAAAAAGCCCCAAATTTGAAGTAATGATGACGTGGCACCTAAGTTTAATAACGTTGATGATTTAGGTAGTGATGAGGAGATGGAAGGAGAGGAGGAGGTGAGGGAGAAGGAGAAAGGAGTACCCGCGGTGATGAGAGGCAACAGTAGGGTGACGGAGGGAACGGTTTGGTGGCGATGCGGCGCGAGAAGTCTGGATACGGGGGACGTGGAGGGAATGTTTATTTACAAGTTGACGCGGCTATGAATTTGTTGTTGCCGTTTAGGAATACTATTCATTTTAGGGCCGGGAGAGGGAGTCATGGACAAGGGAGTAAGATGAATGGGGCCAAAGTGGTTAAGGTTCCGCCCGGGACGGTTGTTAGAGCCGTTGGGAAAGACGGTGATGTGTTGTTGTATAGCGGGGATAAGGCGTTGTTGTTGCCCAGTGGGCAAGGTGGGAGAGGGAATGCTTCGTTTAATTCGAGGACGAATAAGGTGCCCAGGATTGCCGAGAATGGTGAAGAGGGTCCCGAAATGTGAGTTGTTTTTAGCTTTTACAATGTCATAATGTTTTGTTTTTGGTTTATAAGTTTATATACATATTATAGGGGTGGTTAATATGTGTAACTGCGTTTTTGCTCACTCAGTTTACTAAACTTACAAAACATGGCATCATCCCTTGGTAACAATTGACAACAAATCTCGCCAATATCTCCTGAATATAATAACTAAAAAACCAATACGTCTTCTCACGTGGTCAAACAAACGTGATAAATTGGTTAACGAGAATTCAATGTATTTTCTCTTCCTCTAACTGAGCTATTGTGTTTTTGCACTTTTTCAATGAGAATTACTGTTTAATGATCAGCCCTTAAAAAAGTCAGTCTTAAAACGAGTGACCTGAAGGTACAAATTCTATAAGTTATGTAACTTAAATATTATGTATAATAAGCTCAGTGACTTGAGTGTATAATTTTATAACTTACGTCACGGTTTGAAACCGGACCGACCAAAACCGGATTGGACTGAAAACCGATTTGGCCCAAAACACCAGACTGAAACGTTCGGTTCATGTCCTGGTGGGTCCGGTCCGGTCCAACAAAGCATAATGTCCGGTGTTGCCTAAGACCGGACCGGACCGAGGACCGAAAATGAAGAGTGGACCAAGGACCGGACCTAAATACATTCGGTCCGGTTTCTCGGTTCGGTCCGGTCCACTGTCTATAATGCTCAGCCCTACCAAAATGTTGTGTTTTATAAGTTCAGTGACCCACGTGAGCCAAAAACTAGTAGAGTGACCCTAAGTGAACGAAAACGCAATGTGGACAGGATAGTGTTGATAAGATAATATGTTTTAAAATGTAATTCCAAACACTCCTTTAGAATTGGAAGAAAAGCTACTTTTATTGTGTATGCTTTTTGTAATGATCGTTTGTGATTGGTGTTTTCCGCCAGGTGGCTGGAATTGGAGCTTAAGTTGGTTGCGGATATAGGAAAAGTGGGTGCTCCGAATGCAGGAAAAAGCACTTTTCTGAGTGTTATTAGTGCTGCTCAACCGAACATTGCACATTACCCCTTCACGACACTACATCCCAATTTGCTCAACCTATTTTGACATGCCTCCAAGGCTCCAATAGTATACCTGTTTTGACCCAAACCTGTCGCGTAATATTCCCCATTTCGCAACCTATATTACAAACTTGGACTAATTGTAAATCTTTTCGTAATGCTAGATGGAGATGGTGTGGCATGATTCTGCAACCAATTCTGGACCCAACAGGAAGCTCTCAACAGAATCTGTGAATTCGAAGTGGGCTGATTGGAAATGATCTATTTGAGATTGAGAAAAAATAGATTACTTGCTAGTTTACAATAGGTGCTGATTATTTATTAAGGTATACATCGTCAAACCACATATTTCTTGACTTTAATTATAAGTTCTTGCACTAGGCCTGGAAATCATACCCATGATGCTGAAACTTTTGGCTCATCATTGGCAAATAGCAGATGGTTCACAAAGAACATATATTAACGAGTACTTTCATACTATCTTGGAGGTGGAAATTTTGCCCCATTTACTTATGAGTGTCTTGATTTGGTATTTTGGTTATGGTTTGTCCCTAAGAGTAAATTTTGTATGGAATAGCGAGTAACTTTTTCATTACAAAATTTTGGTATTAATACAAAATTTACAGTATTGGTTTTAAGAAATTAATACTGTAAATTTTGTAATGAAAAAGTTCACGGCTTGACCCGACCCGGACTGCTCGGGCCACCACATATAC
>BQNB010039375.1:0-17507 GCA_026074375.1 Tanacetum coccineum | reverse complement strand
TAGGTCTGTGTTAAACTGATGATATCTAGATGTTAGAAACGTGTTTTGATATGATTCAAGAGCCTAAATTGTAGTTCAGAGGGTCTATTTTCCAAAAAGTCCGGCCTCGAATGATTTTGAGTTCGGGAAGTTAGTCAATTGGTCGAAACAAGAAAAGTTATCAAAACAGTAAATACGGGTCAGAATCAGGTCATGTTTGGGAAGGTAAAACCCTAACTTAAAAGTGGAATTAAGGTTAGCCAATCAACAGGGGTTAAGTTCAATATGTATATAAAGAAACCCTAGAAGTAGAGCTTCTGATTGTGTGTCTAAGTAGGGTATTTAGGGCCATACTTTTTAGTGCGCAATCAGATCCGAATTGGGACAGTTTTGAAGTTGGATTTTATTTGGGATAGTTGCACATGTAATGGGTACTTGGGAATCACAAGGTAGTTAGTAAACTCATAAATGAACTTAGGTGATTTTTGGTATAATTTATTAAGGTCAGCAAGTATGGTTTTTAAGTTGGTAATGATACACTAAAATTCTGCATTTTTGAATAAATTGTAGTTGACTAGTGTAATGTGTTAATGAAGTGGTTAAGGTTGGGCATGGTGTCGGGGTGACCCATGATGGTTAATCAAACCCTTAGACATCCATCATATGTGTGTTACATGGACTAGAGCTTTTAGCTTGGTCGCGTGTAACCGTGTTTATTTATTTGTATAGTTGCGTGATAGGAATTGGAAGCTGCGTTTTGAGCATTCAGGTGAGTTACATAGTCCCACTTTTTACTGCGTTTTAAACTTGGGATGGAAATGATGCAAGTGTTGAAATGAGTTTTAAATTTCTGTGATTATGTGTTAGTGTAAATGCATGGACTATTATGTGACTGATATGCGTTATGTGCTACATGTTATGTGATGTGATATTGATGTGTGAACTAAGTCAGGAGGGTTACTTGCGGGTCTCCATAGCCTATTTAGTGGAAGGGATTGTTGCCTAGTCAGGAGGATTACTTGCGGGTATCCATGGCCTGAGCTAGAGGGAAAGGAATTGTTGCCTAGTCAGGAGGATTACTTGCGGGTATCCATGGCCTGAGCTAGAGGGAAAGGAATTGTTGCCTAGTCAGGAGGATTACTTGCGGGTATCCATGGCCTGAAATAGAGGGAAAGAGATTTGGTATAATCCAAGAGCGATTGAGGTCGTCTGCTTGGTGTTTGAATGATTGATTGGATTAAATTGCATGTTAGCTTGTATGTTAGTTAGCATAATTGTCATGCAAAAGTATTGTTTTATAATCACAGTAATTGGTTAAATTGTTTTGAAATGGATTGAATATGTGTGTCTGAAAACCTATGTTTCTCACCAACCATTATGTTGACGTATAAGCATCATTTTCAGGTATTCAGCATGATGAGGTTAAAGTTAGGAAAAGTGGCTAGATGGACCGTAGGCAGCTGGTGAAGTTTAGTCATCTAGATTTTGTTATTTGTTTTGGATGATGAATGTTATTTGTTTTGCTCTGTTACGATGTATGAATGTTTACATGTCATGACGTTGACATAAACTGCCTTTATTTCAATGTCAGACACCTTTTGGATTTTGTTGATGTGTTTGGGTATTTTCATGACACTGCGTGTCTATACCTTGTATTTTATGTATGTTTTAGTTCTCTATATAGACGCCAATGTGTTGTGATGATTCCCTTTCTCATCGCGCCTCGCATTTCCGCCTTGGCGGGGTGTGACAGATTAATATCAGAGCCAATGGTTATAGAGAAGTAGGTGGTTGAGACTAGACTATAACTTAGGGGTCCTTCATATATTTAAGACTCAAGTGTTTAATGCTATAACTGCTATGCTTCCCCTCTATTTTTGCATAGCTTATATATTTTGTATTTTGCTAAGTTGTCATTTTAGTTATTTTGCCTACCATTATCTGATATGATATGTATTACTTTCTTAGTATTTTAGCTATGTTTTTCCCCCACCCGTAAGAAGTCTCGTTGGGGAACTGTTTTCCCAACTGGACTTAAGCGTTATAAGGAGCCTCTTGTGGAACCGAAGGAGATATGATAGTTAATCGTTTGTCGGATGCGGTAAAAGGGTTGGACGCGGGAGTTGGGTGATTCTTGCGGAGGCAAAGTCAAACCCAAGCGAGGCCCAGCATAAGTTTATCTCGTCCTTTACCTCGTCATGTTGTTAATGATTATTTCTTTCGGATATTTCGTATTTTGGGAGTCGTTGTGAGACTTTTGTTCCTTTATGTCATTTCGATTTTATTTTGATATAAGTAAGTTGTTATTTGATGAAGCATCCTTTATGTGTTGAAGTCTTGAGTGGTTTAAGTGTGCAATGTGGAATATTGCTTATATGTGGAAATTCATGATTGAAATGCGTAATCTTGGAAGTAAGTACACGTGTGAAAGGAGGCACTTATAATTATGGTGGCCAACATAATTAAAAAGGCATCACACACGTAGACTTGTGACCATGATTGCATTTATTTGTTTGGTTGTAAGGTGGTAGTGTAATATGTTTTTTTATATGTGTACCCATGATAAAGATGGTGGTATGGGTAGAGATTTTTTCTCTTACCCTAATTGGAGGATATGTTAAGTTGAGTTGTATAGATAGTAAGTTTCCCTTCTATCTAGTATTTGCGGATACCTAGTATTGCTATTATAGAGGTTGATCGTTTGCTTGGTTGTTTGTTCGGATTTCCTAAGTCTAAGCTTAGCATCCCTTCATCGTACTTTGTTAGTTAAGGGATCCCGATTCTTCCTATTCGACGTCTCGATGTATATTGGTTGTTCGGAATCTGCTCTTTTGGATATAGCCGCGTTTTGTTAGTTCTTTCGTTGTATTGATTACTCGTATGAGTATCAAATGTTTCTTTTAAGCACTAATTGTTCCTAACATATTAGTGTGGATCATTACTCCCTTGGTTGTATATTCCCTTTGGTGTTCGTAACATTGGCGAGTTGTTAGTATCGATGGCTTTTAGGTTGTGCTCTGTTTAATCGTTATTTTGGAATATGACCCCTTAACTTTTTTCTTTTGGGTACGTACACCGTTCTTGCAAGCGTTTTCTTGTAGACTTCGTTTGATTTATTTTTGAGTATATGGTTTTGTATTTTCTTTCGTTTTTTCAAACAATTAGAATTGTGTTAGAGTCTTGTACGGTGTTTTACGATTCCCTTTGGGTTAAAATTATGGTGTTCTTTGTCTTGAGTAAACCTTTATTTTATAATTGATGTCTAATTATAAAAACCCTTTGGAATTATTGTGTTGGTGTTTGGAGAAAACTGTGAATAAAATGATCTTTCTAAATAGATTTTATGTTATTATAAAAAGCAAGTTTATAGTGATTCATAGTGGTAAGGTACGATGCACCATTAGATAACCATTCTCTAGATTTTTATGGACAACAGAATATTTTTATTCAAAGATTAACATTTTTAAGCAATTTTATTTATTCTTTAAAATGATTTTTTTTATACTTAAAGTGACTTCTTTATTTTAAATAGATTTTTTTTATAAGAATTTCCGTCTTTCGTATTGATTTTTTTTATGTGTTCTTTTGTCGTGGTACGCCTGTTGATTTTCTTTCGTTTGCGCTTTCTCTCGGTGCATATACATATCCTTTTTTTTCAAAGGATTCTTATGTCATTCTATCCACGGCTATTTGCATATGTAGAATTCCCTATATGTATTCTAGCCTTTGACTCGATATTCGTTTGTTATCCTATTTGATTGTTCGTAACCCTTGGAGTTCGTTGATACCATTGAGTCATGGAAGCTTTGATTTGATTATGGGAATGGACTAGTTGTACAAGAGGAGGTTTGTTATAGTATGCAGAGAAGGTGGTTAAGATAGCGTTGGACAGATGATGAGATACTTCGGGTTCAAGGTGACGTATCAAGGAGTCAAATGAAATACTTAAATAATGAATACAAAGGTAGGAGAATCGGAAATTGAGTGGACTATTTCCTTTGTATGAGATTTTTGATTGTGTTTTCCGGAAGATTTATCGTGACCACTCCACGACAACAGTGGAATTCCAAAGATTTGGTTCCTGGAGGACACAGTGCTAAGTCTCCCATATCGTCTAGCACCCTCGAAAATGCAAAAATTGTCTGAACAACTTCGAGAGTTGCAAGACAAGGGTTTCATACGACCTAGTCATTCGCTGTGGGGAGCACCTGTGTAATTTGTAACAAGGAAAGATGGATCTTTCCGTATGTGTATCGACTATAGGGAGCTGAACAAATTAACTGTTAAAAATAGTTATCCACTCCCTAGGATTGATGACTTGTTTGATAAGTTACGAGGAGCGTGTCCTTTCTTAATGATAGATTTTCGGTCATGGTTATCATCAGGCTATGAGATGGTGCACGAGGAGGCTGCCATTTCCAAAGACCGCATTTCGAAACCGAGCTACGGACATTTTTGAGTCTTAGGTTATGCCTTTTTGGGTTTAACAATGCACCAGCGGTTTTCAGCGATTAATGAACAGGGTTACAAAACGTTACTTAGGTAGGTTTTGTCATCGTATTCATTGATGGACATTCTGGCCTATCAAAGTAGAAGGACGCCATGAAGTTCATTTGAAGTTAGTTGTTTGAGTCATTGAGGAAGGCGATAAGTTGGTATGCTAAGTTTTTCTAAGTGTGGAGTTTGGTAGGAAAAAGTGCCATTTTCTGTCAGAGGAGCGAGTTAAGAGTGAGGCTGTGAGGAATTGGATGATTCTTCTTAGGTTGGCAGGTACTATCGAGGTTCATCGGAATTTTTTTTAAAGATTGTGAACCCCTTACTTTCCTAACTGAGGAGGAATCAGAAGTTATGAGTGAGCATTTAGAACAGACGAGGCTTTTCAACTTTGAAGATATGTTTGCGTGATACTTGATAAAGCGAAAGTAGTGAGTGATGCGTTGAGTAGAGAAGAGAAGTGAAATTAAAGCCTAGAAAAGAGGAATGATACCTTGGCCAGCTCCAAAGTGAAGGGTTCAAGCAATCGAGGACGTTAGTCCGCAGGAAAGGTTACATGGTTTTGATCAACATATGAAAAGAAAAGTAGATGAGAGTTTGTACTTTATGGATCGAATTTGGGTTCTATTGGTAGGGAGTGTAATGGATGAGGCCCATGCATCAAGGTACTTGGTACATCCAGGAGCGGATAAGACGTACTATAACTTTGGAGACATGTATTGGGAGTCACATGTAGAAAAGGATATAGCTACCTATGTTAGCAAATGTTGGATTTGTTTAAGAGGTAAAGGCTGCAATGTCAAAGAATTTTGGCTTGCTATAAATGCTTGAGATACTTGAGTGAAAATGAGATAGAATCACCATGGATTTTATTTCTAAATTCCAAGGTCAAAGTAGTAGTTGATGTGATTTGGGTGACGGTCAATAGACTGACCAAGTTAGCTCATTTTCTAGCTATACAAGAAGATTTCAAGATGTGAAGTTGGCAAGGATTTATATTGATGAGATAATAGCAAGGAATGGAATTCTGATGATGATCAATCCAGTTAAGATGGATGATTACTGTGGTTTTTGGCACAGACATTGCGAAGTGTTAGGAATATCCTTTGCCTCCTCAAGAGGATGGACAATGAGAGTGTTATGATTCAGAAATTTAGAAGAATTAATGATGGCAGTGTTTATCGATTTTGGTGTAGGTTCATTTGAGCAAGTTCGGTCGTGCTGTTTGAAGCTTTGTATAGAAGGAAATACAGATCTCCTGTTCTATGGGCAGAGATTGGGAGAGCAGTTTGATTGGACTTGAGTTAGTGCTAGAAACGACTGATAAGGTAGTGTTGGTAAAGGAAAAGCCCAAAGCGGTGAGAGATCGTTAAGATTCAATGTTGATTTTAGGCGTAAGCCGTTAGAGTTTGAGGTGGGTGATCAGGTATTATTAAAGGTGTTGCCTTGGAAGGGCGTGGTTCGTTTTAGAAAGATGGGTAAGTTAGCACCGAGATACGTAGGACCATTTGAGATTCTTGAAAGGGTTGGCCTTGTAGCTTATAGGTTGAGGTTACATGAGGAGTTGAATAACGTGCATGACACTTTTCATGTGTCAAATCTAAAGAAGTGTCTGGCGGATGCTAATTTGCATGTGCCATTAGATGAGATAAAGGTCGACAAGACACTTTGTTTTGTCAAGGAACCTGTAGAGATTATAGACCGAGAGGTTAAGAGGTTAAAACGTAGGAAGATAGTGCTTGTGAAGTTAGCTGGGAATTCGAAACGTGGTCCTGAGTTTACTTGGGAACACGAAGACCAGATGAGGATTAAGTTATCCACCATTGGTTACGTGGACCGAGTTTTACTAAGGAGGGGATATTGGGACCTCGGTGATATTTCACCAGGTTAGTGGTACTTTAGAAATGGCTAAGAGTTCGTTTTGTGTGATTCTTGTGTGCTATGTGTTTAATATGTGTGTTAAGTGGTTTGAATAGGTGTATGATATCATTTTGCGGTGTATGGGCATCTCATTTTGAATGTGTTTGTGTAAGTGATGAGTATTCCATTTTTCACGTGTAGTGATTAATGGGAAAAGGCTAAACATGACGTATGGCATTTATATGCTACGTCAGTAGTAGTTGGATGATTGTATGCTAAGAGTTTATGGACAACGTAGAATGTTGGTAATAAGTGAAAACGTGGTGAAATTTGATAATTATAGAGACTTTCTACACAAATAGAAAGATGAAAATGACATGAAAAGTTATTTTTTAGAAAGTTAAGAAGTTGCGTATTATGTAAAAAATTGGTTTACCTAAATTAGCTTTTTAGGTTTTTAAAAAAAATTAAGGTAATGAAGATAATTAGTTAATTAATAATTAAAGAAAAGAAAAAAATATAAATAACATATTTATATGTATAAATTTTGAATTTAAAATTAAAAAATAAAAAATATATCATTAAGGGGTGTTGTGGGCCGGTTTTGAAGAAAGAAAAAAAAGAAAACAAGTTTGAGTAAAATTAGGAATCTATATAGTATAAATACAAATTTTATAAATCCCTAATTCATTTTTTTTTATCTCCCTCTCCCCTTATGATCGGCCGAATACTCAAGAAGAAGAAAAAAAAGATTTTTTTAAATCCAGAACGAGTTGGTGAATTTGGTTTCAAGAATCAAGGTTTAGGTATGTTTATTAACCCTAGTTGTGTAGTTTTTCTTTTTAAGATAAGTAACAAATTCATCTGATGATCCTTAGGGTTTTTTAAAAACTTCTGTAATTAAGGATGTATTAATCATGCTAGAGTGTTTAGGGTTTAATTAGGATCATATTAGGGTGAAAGGTTAGGGTTTGCGTTAATTTATGATTTAGAGTTGAGCAGAATTAGGGTTTGTCGTTCAACTGATGATCTCTTGAGATGATTAAAACGTGTTTTGATCTGATTTCAAAAAGCCTAAATTGAAGTTTAAAGAGTCTATTTTTCAAAAGTTTAGGCCTCAAATGCATTTTTGAGTTTTGCAGTTGTTCAAACGTTGGTTACAAGGAAAGACACATTGTCAACACAGTAAATACGGAGTCAGTTTAGGTCTTGTTAGGAGCGTAATACCCTTAACTTAAAAGTGGGAACTTTACGGATAGCAGATTACCAGTGTGATTACGGTTTATATGTATATAAAGAAACCTAGAAGGCAGCTTCTGATTTTGTGTTACGTATGTCGGTAGTTAGGGGCCATTACATTTTAGTGCACATTCCAGATCTGTGAATTGGGAAGTTTTGAAGTTGGTTTTATTTGGGATAGTTACACCTGTAATGGGAAGTTTGGGACTCACAAGGTGGTTTAGTAAATCATAAAATGAACTTAGATGATTTTGGTATACTTTATGAAGTTCAGCAAGGTAAGTATTAAGAGAGTAAAGATACACTAAAATTCTGCAATTTTGAATCAATTGTAGTTATCTAGTGTAATGGGTTAATGAGATGGTTAAGGTTGGGCATGGTGTCAGGGTGACCCATGAGGGTTAATCAAACCTTTAGACATCCATCATATGCGTGTTACATGGACTAGAGCTTTTAGCTTGGTCGGTGTAACCGTGTTTATTAGTTATATATTAGTTACGATCAGGAAATGCTCGGAAATGATGCAAGTTTGTGAGCATTAGGTGAGTTAATAATCTAAGTGCGTTTGTGAGCATTCAGTGAGTTACATAATCTTACTTTTTACTGCGTTTTAAACTTGGATGGAAATGATGCAAGTGTTGAATATGAGTTATAATTCTGTGATTTTGTGATATTGTAAAATGCAATGGGACTATTTATGTGCTAAGATGTTATGTGATGTGATATGGATGTGATGTGCCTAGTTGGGAGGGTTACCTTCGGGTATCTTCGGCCTGAGCTAGAAGGAATGAGATTTGGTTATGTGATGTGCTAGTTGTGAAGGGGTTACCTTCGGGTTTCTCTGCCTGAGTAGAGGGAATAAGGACTTGGATTTGATTCAGCTGCCGATTTAGGTGTTCTGCTTGGTATTGTATGATGATTTGGATTGAATTGAATAGCATGTTAGCTTGTATGTTAGATAGCATAATTGTCCTGCAAAAGTATTGTCTTATGATCCTCGTAATTTCGGGTTAATGATTTTTGGTAATGAGATTAAATATGTATGTTGAAATCCTATGCTTTCTCACCAACCCATTGTACTGTTGAAGTATAAGATCATTTTTAGGTATCAGAGGCTGAGATTAGGTTACGAAAAGTCGGTTGATAGACCATAGGGCAGTGCCAAGTTCGTTATTTTAGATTTTTGTTTTTGTTTTGGATGATGAATGTTAATTGTTTGCTTTGTAAGGATGTATGAATGTTTGCATGTCATGACGTTGGCATGAACTGCCTTCATTTCACTGTTAGGCGCCTTTTGGTTTTTGTTGATGTGTTTGGGTATTTTTTCTTGACACTCCGATGTCGATTCTTTTATTTTATGCATGTTTTAGTTTCTCTGTATAGACGTCGATGTGTTGTGATGATTCCCTTTCTCGTTGCGCCTCGCGTTTCTGCCTTGGCGGGGTGTGACAATTTACTATATGGATGTGGTCTTAAAATATCATACAACCCAAATCATAACATGTCTATCAAGAAAATCTAGCTACAGTTAGAGAAAAGAGTCAATTACACCGTTAGTCCTTGTTGTTTAGTCGGATTTCATGTTTAATCCCCATTACAGAGAAATACTGCACACCTCCCCAGCATTTGGTTTTTTTCATGATGCCAGTTTATAATTACTAACAAAGGGTTATAGATTCTCCTTTCTCTAATTACGTGTTTGGCACAGATGGGTTATATAGTTTATTTCATGTTGGGATTAAAAGAATTTGAGTGCTGTTGAGTGTCTGTTGGTTGTTATCTATAGTTATACTGCTGTGTAGACTGTAAGGAAATATTCAAAGTCATTAATACTGCTAGGTAAGTTACACGGATTTAGTGTAAAAGTTTAAGACTGTTAGAAGTGTTTTGTTGTTAGATTGTTTAGTATGTTAGTTTGTTTTAGTACATTCTAAAGTGATCTGTATGAGATATTTTCGGAATAAGATGTGTATGAGTAGAAACGCATGTAAATAAGGGCCCATTCGGGTTCCTTGGTGTATAAAAGGAGATCTAGGCATGTAGTTCAAACACTTTATTTCAATATGCAGTTATATATAGCTTCAAAGGTTTTGTATAACTAACACTATCTAAGAGTGTTCGTATTAATTTATTGGAGCTTAAAGTTTTTGGTAGTATACATCTTGTTTGTTACTGTTTTATTACTTATTCTTCTTAGTATCATAGACAAGATTCCGCATAGTCTTTGATATATTCATTCAAAGTTTCTATCATAGTTATCTTGAATTTATTTCAATTAACTAAGCCTTTTACAAGCTAAGCAAGATTATTTAAGTGGGCTCAACAAGTGGTATAAGTTCATTTTAAAACTTTGGAATAAGAAGGAAACAATCTATACATACCAGATCTATTTGTTTGTGAAAACATGGAGTCAGTGTCTGCACCAGTGGTTGCTACTACAAAAATTCCAGTACTCAATCTAGGCGAATTTAAGCTTTGGAAGATGAGGATCGAACAGTACTTCCTAATGACGGATTATGCTCTATGGGATGTGTTAGCACTTCCATAAACACACAACGCAGTGGGAATACCACTTTGGGGGTGCTTATCATAGTTCATACACAAAGTTATAGAATACGACTCAAAAGGAGACGGTTTAATAAAAAGTCCATTTGCATTTAATTAACATATCAGAGTAAATTTAGGTCATAATAATTATATGATTTAACAAGATTACAAGGAGCTTTCAATCGTGATATTTTGATATTTAATGAAAACTAGTTAACGAATGTGGAAGAAAATGGTCTTGGAGTTTTGTTTGATATCCACCGTCTCGAATGGCTCCCAATCTCCGCTAGCAAAATTAACCTGTGAAAATACATGCAAAAACGTCAACAATAATGTTAGTGAATTTTATAGGTTTAAGTAAAAGAGCATTGAATAAATCAATAAGTATTCAGTAAAAAAGTGAGGGTTACACTTTCCAAAGAATTATTTTCAAAATTCTATTAGTGATTCACTAATCAAGTAATGTTTAATAGTGGACCACAAGGTTTAAGATCAGCCAGCGACAATGCAAAGAATGCAATGTCAAGTAAATGAATTAATATATTATCGCATTAAGCTCATGCCACCGAAACGTTAACCAAGCATATAAAATATGCATATCATTTGCCCCTCAACTAGGTAATATTGCAATATACCATTAAAAATTCTCAATACAAAATGTCCTTTAGGGGTGATCGCGCCATGGATGTCACAACCCCAGACAGGGAGTACGACCTAATAGATTACTTATAGTACTAGAGCTTACAACATAGGTTTTCTTTTTTTAATTAACAGTGCATGAAATTCGGGGCCTTTTTGCAATAGGTACTCATGCAGATAAACTCATAATCGGGTCAAGCATACCCTTCAAGCACTTGTGTCCAATTTAAAACAAGTAATATGTTCAAAACATGTTATAAATAATTTCCCTGGTTATACACCTATATCAAACATGTATTAGAAAATATGTGAAAGAGCCAATGTAGAAGGTCTTTAGTAAAAACATTCTATGTAACGCTTTTGAAATTGGATCAATAAGTTATTTAGTAAAAGAGCCAGTATCTCACCGAAAATAAGTTATGGAAAACCATTAAAGTAGAAAAGATGGGGGGCTATGAACTCACCGTCAAGTGGATGATCGAAGAGAACCAAGTCGAGGACCTATTAAGCATGTGTGACTTAGAATGATATCTGATATCATTATAATAGAATAGTTATACAATACTCGTATAAAAGAATTCGACTAATATACAATAAATGCACTAAGACTAAAAACAAAGTTAAATGTTTTTATAAAGTTTAATGATGTTAACCTGAGGTCAAATTAAAATAAACATCTCTGGTCTTTTCCCTTAATTCTATCTCAATTGGATGTGGTCACATTTTCATTTTTTCAATCCTAGACGTAAAAGTCAATTTTCTGATTTTGACATTTCAAGAGAGCATAAATCTAAACATATAAGATATCGACATGGGCTTTACCCTGGAAATGGCTTCGAAGTCTATTTTCCCGAAACATTCAGCCTAAAAACTCCAAATGTTTACCAATTTTTTATACAGGACAATTTACTATTGCTAACTCAACCGAAAATCTCCATTCGCCGAAATTTAGCCAAGATCACCGGATCATATCTTCTTATATAAAGATATAAAGGTGAGTTTTACCCTGGAAAACAACATTGAATCTAGTTTTCAAAACATTAAGCCATCATTCAACTCATGGTACATCAAGGGGAAATCAAAAACTTTTACTAACGACGGTCCAACCATCATTCCATATTTTTTTTTTTTTTTAATGCAATTCTTGTTTTTTGAGTTTTAGTCATAAATCTAAACTAAAATAGGAATGAATGTGGGCAAGTGTTGGAGCTTCTATAACGCTGTCTTCATTAACCCCAAGCTTTAAACTCGAAATTTTTAGTTCAAAAACCTGACGGTTAAATGCTTTCTATTCGAGGTCAGAATTGACCCTTGTTGTATTTTGGACCATAACTCCCTTATAAGAGGAATTGGAATTTTGAGCATCCAATATATCATGATGGCAAGGAACTATAATTAATCAATAAATTTATCTCATAGGCGCAGCCAAAGTTTGGCGAACAAGCTCCGATTTACTGCTGTCCACAACAGCCCGCAAAATCCTATTCTAAATCAACCAATAACACATCTAAATCTTTAATTGAGCATTCACAAGGCCAAGATACTTCGAATGATTTACTATTGACAAATACTGGAATTACTATTCATATGCTGGTAGAAAGAAAGTATCCTCTTACACAAGAAATGCTTTCAAGGATGTTGAGTAGAAGACTAGAAGTTGATCATGAGTGTGAAATGGCTTATGGACTTTTTAGATTTACAAGATCACAGCTTAAGAAGTAGAAAAGTGTTTGGATACATCCTCCTGAAGATTAAGAAGATTTTATTAAAGAAACTTGATGATTAATATGATGAATATCAAGTTTAGGGGAGGATTGTTGGGAATAAAAGACTTCTTAACTATTACTACTACTGGTTCAAGTTGCTGCTGCTAGTTATGAAGATTACTATTGCTGGTTATAGTTTCTACTGCTGATGAAGACTGCAGGAAATACTCTAAGTCATTACTACTGCTAGTCGTAAAGTTACTACTGCTAGTATTAGTTACTAATGCTAAAAGAGTTTCTGCTGTCAGTTATAAGTTAGTACTGTTAGTTATATGTTAGTACTGCTGATGTGATAAAAATGGGATATTTTAGGAAAAGATATGTATGTATAGAAAATGCATTGTAAGCCCATTAGGGTTCCTTGGTGTAATAAAAGAAGACCCTAAGGCATGTAGGTTAATATCTTAATATCTCATCTTCACATATCATCTAGAAATCATTTTGTTATAGCTTCAAGGTTTTGTATAACCCTAACACTATTAAGAGTGTTCGTATTAATATATTGAGGCTGAAAGTTTGGTATTATACAATCTTGTTTGTTACTGTTTTATTGCTTATTCTTCTTAATATCATAGACTAGATTCCGCATAGTCTTTGATATATTCAATCAAAGTTTCTACCATAGTTGTCTTGGATTTATTCAATATAACTAAGCCTTTTACAAGCTAAGCAAGATCTATTCAAGTGGGATCAACATGTGTTATCCCCGAATCTAATATCTAGCTTAAATTTGAAATATCGAACAACTTAAGCTCCACTGCCTTATACTCGCTATAAATAGGGATGTTTTTATATACTGTATAGGCGTTAGGTGTTTCAAATAAAGATTGATATAATTCAAATTATAGACACTTGCAGCATCGAGAATTAAGAGAACGAGAATTAATCCGAAAAATACAGCCGCAATCATAATTGGTAGTGGTGCAGGTACTCATCTCTTCCCTCTTACAAGCAAGACAGCTACCCCCGCCGTAAGCTTATGTCTCCATTTGGTTTCGTGTTATTGTATTCTTAAACAAAAAGTATTTCAACCCTATCCATTTTGACCAAAACCCGTTTTGCACAGGTTCCTGTAGGGGTGGACGCTATAAGCTTATAGACAGAATTGAGCTTGAAGGCAAAAGACTGGTAATTTAAACATTTGTTCTCTTCAAGAAAAGTTCCACCCCACAACTGGTTATATAAATTGCTTACATAATATGGAGTACATTGTAACACCCCCAAAAATGGGTCGCAGCGGAATATGTTTCCGGGAGCGTTACTTCATAATACCATTGCTCAAGTCATAAGAGAACGACCTCTAACTGTGTCGTTTAAAGGGAAATCTTGAATTATTTAGACTCCAATCCACATCAGAAACTGAAGTTAAAGGGTCATCAAGCTCAAACCAAAATTCACAAAATGTGGCTTTTGTATCTTCCAATAACTCTGGCAGTTCCAAGCAAGCTCATGGTTCTAACTCTGCCAATACTGATAGTATGGGTGATGATGTGATCTATTCTTTCTTTGCAAACCAATCTAACAGTCCACAATTAGATAATGAGGACTTACAACAGATTGATGTTGATGACTTGGAAGAGATGGATCTAAAGTGGCAGATGGCTATGTTGACCATGAGAGCCAGAAGATTCCTAAATAAGACTGGAAGGAAGATTAATTCCAATGGTTTTGAGACCATAAGGTTTAACAAATCAAAGGTGGAATGCTATAACTATCATAAAAGGGTCATTTTGCAAGAGAGTGCATGGCTCCAAGGGAGAACAAGAACAGAGAACCGGTAAGGAGGAATGTAACAGTGGAAACAACAGAGACAAAAGCTTTGGTGACTCAAGATGGACTTGGGTATGACTGGAGTGACCAGGCTAAAGAAGGACCTACAAACTTTGCACTTATGGCATATACATCTTCAGGTTCTTCAAGTTCTTCAAGCTCAGATTCTGAGGTATCTACTTGTTCTAAAGCATGTTTAAAATCTTATGAAACTCTCAAAGAACATTATGATAAATCCCTAACAAAAAGATTTTAATAAGTCTCAATTAAATGTAGTAGCTTATAAAACAGGTCTAGAATCTGTAGAGGCTAGACTAGATGTGTATAAAAAGAATGAGGTTGTTTTTAAAGAGGACATAAAGATTTTAAAACTTGATGTTAAGTTAAGAGATAATGAACTAACAGAGCTTAGAAAGAAATTTGAAAAAGCTAAAAAGGAAAGAGATGATTTAAAACTTACCTTAGAAAAGTTTGAAAATTCATCTAAAAATATAAGCAAACTGTTAGAGATTCAAGTAAGTGATAAGTTCAAGACTGGTGTGGGGTATGATAGTCAAGTGGTTGATAGTCAAGTGTTTGATAGTCAGGTGAATGATAAGCACAAAACAGGTGAAGGGTATCATGCAATTCCACCTCCCTACACTAGGAACTTTATGCCCCCTAAACCTAATTTGGTACTTGCTGATAAGGAAGAATATGTTTTTAATTGAGTATCAATAACTATGTGCCAGCAAGTTACAACTATGAAGTTTGAAACTAAACTACTGAATCAAACTAAGGTCTGTTAGTGAACCACTTATTGAAGACTGGATATCTGACAGTAAGGATGAGAATGAGACCGAGTTTAAGTCTAAACAGAGAAAACCTAGTTTCGCTAAAATATAATTTGTTAAATCTAATGAGCATGTGAAAACACCTAGGGAGTCTGTTAAGAAGGTAGAGAATAATAAACAAGCTAAATACCCTAGGAAAAATAGTCAAAGTCCTAAAGGTAATAAGAGAAACTGGAATAATTTGATAACTCAGAAGTTAGGAAGTAATTTTGAGTTTAAAAATAAAGCTTGTTATGAATGTGGCAGTTTGAATCATTTGATCAAAGATTGTGATTTCTATGAAAAGAAAATGATGAAAAAAAACTATATGGAACAATCCTAGAATGATGAATCACCAAAATTCTCAGATTATGAAGAAATTGATGGTGGATTTGTTGCCTTTGGAGGAGATTCTAAAGGATCTAAAATCACTGGTAAAGGTAAACTTAGTACAAGTAAATTGGATTTTGAAGATGTGTACTTTGTTAAGGAGCTTAAGTTTAACCTTTTCAGTGTCTTATAAATGCATAACAAGAAAAACAGTGTTCTTTTTACAGACACTAAATGTGTTGTTTTGTCTCTTGACTTTAAGCTACTTGATGAAAATTATGTCTTGCTTAGAGTTCCTAGAAAAGATAACATGTACAGTGTTGATTTAAAGAATATTGTTCCTTCAGGAGGTCTAAATTTCAAAACTATGAACAAACTAGTAAGGGGAAACCTTGTAAGAGGTTTACCTTCAAAGATTTTTGAAAATAGTCATACATGTGTTGCTTGTCAAAAAGGAAAGCAACATAAAGCCTCTTGTAAGACCAAGACTATAAGCTCAATCAGCCAACCATTACAAATGTTACATATGGATTTGTTTGGGCCAACATTTGTAAAGAGTCTAATGAAAAAGATGTACTGCCTAGTTGTCACAGATGACTATAGTAGGTTTAGTTGGGTTTTCTTTTTAGCCACTAAGGATGAAACTAGTGAAATCCTGTTGGGTTTAAAAGACTTCAAGATATAATTAGAGTTACTGCTGCTCAGGTATATATTAGTGCTGTCAAGCATAACTTAGTGCTGCTGGTAATAATAATGAAAATTATACTAAGTAGTTAGTACTAGTAGTATAAAAGTTACTACTGCTAGTTACTACTGTTAGTATATATTAGTATTGTTAGTATAAAGTTACTATGTGCTAAGTAGAAGTTAAGACTTCTTAGAGATGGAAGGACTGAAACATATATACTAATAATTACTACTCGTGCAAGTAAAAGTAGTACTGCTATTTAATGTTAGTACCGCTAAAGTAAACTTCTAAGTAGTTAATGCTGCTTATGCTCAGTTACTACTGTTGAGTGATTACTACTGTTGGAAGGATTATGCTGATAGAGATGATATCAATGATTTATTAGAGAAGAGATAAAGATTGATTGGAGAACAAGAATACTTACGAAGATAAGTATTAGTTATTCATAAAGAAGATAAGTATAACTTATTTGTTTAAGAGATTATGTTTGCTATTATGAAAAGATCATGATAAACATAAGGAAAGTATTGTAAGCCTTGTTAGGACTTCCTTGGTGTATAAAAGGAGTCCTAGGGGCATAATGTAGACACACATCTTTGAAATTGTAGCTTTAAGGTTTTGTAAACCCTGAACACATTAAGAGTGTTCGTTTTATTATTGAGCGAAGTTTGGAGTAATATGTTTTCTGTTATAGATTTATGTTGTTACTGTTTTATTAGAATTCTTCTAGTATCATAGACTATATTCACATATTCTGTTGAAAATATTCGATCAAAGTTTATTACCATAGTTGGTCTAAAGATTTTATTCAATACAACTAAGCCTTTTACAAGCTAAGCAAGATCTATTCAAGTGGGATCAACAAGTGGTATCAGAGCTTGTTGAGAAACTTTGAATAAGAAGAAACAACTACACATACCAGATCTATTTGTTTGTGAAAACATAGAGGCAGTATCTTCGCCAATGGTTTCTGCTGCAAAACTTCCATTGCTCAATCCAGGTGAATTTGAGCTTTGGAAAATGAGGATAGAACAACACTTTCTAATGACAGATTATGATCTTTGGGAAGTAATAGTAAATGGAGACTCACCTCTACCAAAGAGAACTGTTAATGGTGTTAAGAAAACATATCCTCCTACAACTGTAGAAGAGAAGTTAGCAAGGAAGAATGAGTTGAAGGCAAGAGGTACATTGTTGATGGATCTTCCAAATGAACATCAACTAAAGTTTAACACCTACAAATGTGCCAAGTCTCTGATGGAAGCTATAGAGAAAAGGTTTGGAGGCAACAAGAAGTCAAATAAAACTCAGAAGACACTTCTAAAACAATAGTATGAGAATTTCAATGGATCAAGCTCAGAAAGACTTGATCAAATCTATGAT
>BQNB010039374.1:0-48102 GCA_026074375.1 Tanacetum coccineum | reverse complement strand
ATACTTTCTCCATACTCGGATTATGCATTCGACTTTTTGAGTTTTAGTAAGGGGTTTTGAGCCTTAGACTAGGAAACATTGAGGATAATGTTTAGTTTTAGTATGGGGTAGTATATCTTTGATATTATCTTACCTACTTTTGTTTGTTGTTACGTACCCTGTTTTACCACAAAAATTTAAAAAATTTATATATAATAAAAAAAATGAAAAAAATGATAAAAAATAAAAATTATGGATGATGAAAAAAACAATAATAAGTGTTTTGGCACAAATGTAGGCTTTCCGTTTGTGAGAACAAAAGTAATTTTTGACCCGACCTGTTTTATATCTTAGCTTTCTCCTTAACGTAAATGAATTGAAATTTGCTAATCTTTTATACAAGGAGCTATAAAAAAACAAGTTTAGCTTGAAAAAGTCAAGATTTTGCAAGTTCTCATAATTGATTTTAAATATGCGAAGATCAATTTATTTGGCTAAGCATTCACTAGTTTATTTATTAGGAATTTTAAATTGTGAAGAACAAGAGATGATAGAGTAGAATATAAGTTTTGATGCTAAACGTAGAATAGTTAGATTTCTTTAAGGCTCATAAGTGTTAATTGTGGCTTTTTCTCCTATTAGCTTATTTCACCTTTATATACAATTGTTTAATAAATAGAGTTGTGCGGCTTTTTTTTGGTTAATAATTAGTTCATAGAAGTTTTCTTTAGTTCCTTTGTGATTAAGATACGTATACATCAGGAATACTTAATTTGACATACTATATGTATCACATTAATAAATATTTTGCTTATCCCTTAAAATTAATAAGTGAAATTATAGCCTTATTCACTCCTTAAAGAGCCTTAGGGTATATGGAATGGATATTGTTCCTTAATTTTTGTCTTGTTTGTACCTTAAAAAGCCTTAGGGTATATGGTGCAAATAAGATTGATCAATTTATGTCTTAAAGAGCCTTAGGGTATATGACATGAATAGTGCCTTGCTTAAGTAACCTAATAAAAGCCAAATTTTGGTCGCCTCGATGTGGACTTAATCTTGATGATATTGGTATCTTTTGAAAAGGGCTAGGAGCTAATTATTGCATTTTTAACCGTTACGCTTTATTTTTGGAATTAATAAGTATCGACATAAAGTCTTAAAGAGCCTTCGGGTATATGACTTAAATAAAATCTTGAGATACAAAATTAGGAATAAGGGAGGAAAAGTAAGTACACAATTAGCTTTTATAAGTAGTGGTAGCATCATAACTTGTAATTTACAATGAGCTTGTTTTTAAGCTTGGCTTAGAGAGGTGAAAGTCGGGGACGATAAATTTATCCATTTGGAAACTTTTTGTACTTTTTGTTTCGTGATCCTAAAAGTTATCAATGAATAATGAAAGCATTACATTATGTCACACATGAATAAATTGTAAGTTGAAAATTAAAAAAATCAAAAATCAAAAAATGGGCAAAACAGGGGTGCGTGCAAATTAAATGATTTTTGAACTTTTTAAATGGATTTTTTCTGTTCTTGTTTGATTGTGAGGGGGTCATAAGTTAAAAGGGGATAAAACTATTTATTTCCAGGTATTGTTTTATTTACATTGCGTGTGGGACCAGCAATGGTTTAGTGTGGGAGAATTTGATGAGCGCTAAAATACACATCTTTTGTACCCCATAAAACACTATTAAACGGACTAAAAATATGTTTGTTTGGTATTTTTATGTCTTGTAGGTAAAAGGATTGAAAAAGGTGCAAAAACGGGAATTATCAGGCTCAATTTGGTCAAGTCTAATTATTACTCAAGCTAAGATAAAGTCGTGAAAAGTTCCCGAGCATACCAGTGGAAAAAGCGTGAAAAAACAAGTTCAACGGTGCCTTCGGATTTTATTAGGCCAGCCCGTAACCCATTTTTTTGAGTCGGGCCAGCCAATTCATTGCTAAGCCCAACAAAGGCCCATTTCAAGTCCACTTCCTATATTATAATTGATTTCTCATTAAGAAATAAAATTAAGATGTATGTTGTGACATCACATCACGTGAGGCTTAAATAAATTAGCCATTGTCACATGACTTTCCATTAGAAGTATTTTAGCGAACCATGGACCTACACGTGGCAATGCAATTTCATTTTCATTTCATGATATGAGCCAACTAATCGAACGGAGAAAAATGACTGCGTAGACTTGAAGTTGTCTCGTTGGACACGTGGAATATTTTGAGCGGTGGATCAACTCTACATTCTTTCACGATCCGAGGGAACAAGAATGCAGCCAAATGATTGGCTAATAAATATAAATGATGGGATGCAATTTACGCTTTATCCCCTTCTCTCACTCTATAAATCTAGACGCTCCCCTCAACTTGGGGTAGTTTTTATATTATTTTTTTAGTTTAGAATTTTAGTTTTTAGCTTATTAAAAAATTGTAATAGCTTATTTTACTTTTTCTGCTTATTGTACCTTTCTTATTTCGCAAACTTAATGAGATGATGTAATAGAAGTGGTTTAAAATTCGTTGGAGATCTAGTTGTTTTGCCCCGTTTGATTGAATTAATTGTTGTGTTCGGGTGTATCGTTTTGTTTCGTGAAGTAGCTGTATTTTGTTTCATGATAGCTTATTCTATAAGCTGAGATTTCGTGCTTATTTTCACGTCTTATTATTTTCAAAAGCTTTTAAAATTTTATTAAATGACTCCTATAAGGCTTTAAGCTCATTCGAATCATTTTCTAAAAGTTTTTATTCAGTTTTCGAAATAATAAGCTCGAATTTTGCTTATTTATGTGCTTATTCTGTTTTTGTTCTGTCAGAAGCTCTTATTTTCTGTCTTAATAAGCTTCTTTATAGCTTTTTGCATTTCATTTGAGCTTATATTGTTAGATCAAATTTTTGTGAGCTTATTTGCTTAATCGATTTATCGTTTGATCCATTAATGTTCACTTAGCTTAATCTGAATCCTTGTTACTGTTTTACATTACTTATTGATTAGTTTAGAGCATATCTAGTTTGATATTTTGTTTATTTAGTCGTTTATGTTGTAGATCTCGAATTCGTTTAGATTATTATTAAGGTTTATCTCTTTTTTTTTGTTAGTTGCTTAAATATTGTTTGTTTATTCGATATGTCTAGTGCTTAATTCGTTTAGGATTTAGCTTATTAAAAAGTCGTAGCTTAAAACTAGTACTAGCTTAAGATCGTTTAGTTTATTTGTCGAGGTAACTTGTTCAAGAGCTTATATCATTTTTTAGGTAGGATTTTCTCGAATGTCTAAAAACTCGTGGCTTATAAGATTTGCTTATTTTGTGATAAAGCTTGTTTGCCTAAAATCCTTTTCGTTAATAAGTTTTTAGCTGTGCAATTGTTTTGCAAAATTGATAAATTAGGCCACAGTTTTAAAAAGGGATGCGTTTGGTTAGTAGAATCCTAATTGGGCTTCATTTGCTTGAATTAGGCCAAGTAGGATTAAAGTAGGATTAAGATTGGGCTACGTTAGTGTAAGAAAATAGAATAGCACAAATTTGAAAGTGAATAATTATGATGAAAGTTTGTTTATTATTAACAGTTTTTTTTATTTTGTGTTTATGAGTTGCTTTTTGGTACCGGTCAACTCATGAGGCGTGGAGCTTACGGGTTTATTTAGCTAGACCGAATTTAATTATTTGTTTTAGCTAAATAAATCGGGTGGTATTCATTTAATTGCGGGTCTCCAATTCGGTTCCATTTTCTAATCCTTTTTCAATACTTAGAGTAGATTTATTTTATCGTTTTATAATATGTTTGCCAATTTGATTTTTGCCATGCTTAGTGTAGAATTATTTTTATCTTTTAATGTTATAACGTTTGCCATGTTTAGTTAGTTGATTTATTTGCTCATTTAGTGTTTAGAAATTAGAGCGGATTTAAAATATGATTAGAGATTATTAATTTGCAACATTTATTTAGATTAAAGTTTTTTTTTAAATTAAAAAAATATATATATATATATAATAATAATAAAAAAAACTAAAAAAACTAAAAAAATAAAAAATAAAAAAATAATTTCTTTTAATATAGGATTTATTTTTAGAAGTTTGCATGTTTAAAAGTGAATTTATTATGCTTGCTTATTTGTCTCGTTTTAGATACTCGTTTTTGTTTAATGATTTACATGTTTAATTGTTTTTATTGCTTTGCTCGTTTTTATGCTTTTATTTACTTTATCAATATGTTAAGTAGGATTTAGGAACCCAAACCAAAATCATTTTAAACTATTCAAAACGCGCGATCACGGACTTAACCAATTTTCAATTCACACTTCGTCGAGGGAAAACGACCCGGGAGGTTTTTGAGACGACTTTGGTTAAAAGTTTATTTCTCGAACCCGACGGAAAATACTATCTATACTATAATTGCTATCTTCCTTATTATTACGTATTTATATTATATATATATATATATATATATATATATATATATATATATATATATGTATTAAAAAGGACGGATCAATTTTTGGCGCCGTTGCCGGGGAAGTGTGTTACGATTATCGTGTTTCGTTCAAAGATTAGCTTTTTGAAGAACCTTCCTTGTGAAGTTATTTTTCTTGTTATAAAAATATATAAAATACAAAAAAAAATATTTTCTTTTATTAGTATAATTATAATATAAAACCAAAAATTTTAAAAAAAAGAAAGAAATAAAAACAAGAAAAACCAAAAAAATAAAAAAATAAAAACATTGTTAATAAAAAGAAATAAAAAAATCACAAGTTGGTAAAAGAACACCAACAAATAATACCTTCAAATGAGGTATTATCCATAATAAGTTCCCAACTCGAATAAAAAATTTAAAACTTGCCTTTTGTGTCACTTGCGATATACGGCTCACCTTTGAAAGTTAAACACTTTTAGAGAGATACCGTGAAGCTTGTTGATTATTAGGTTTAAGTTATTCGATCTCATTTTGTCCTTTTAAAAAATATGTTGTTTAAAAAAAACTCGAAAAACCAAAAATAATCTTCTTTTTCTTCTTATCCATTTAATTCTTTTCTTAACCCTCTAATTTGTTTAATTCTTATGGCGTCATTCGACTATCGTTTAAATCCCCTTTACGCGATTAAAGAATGCTCGTCTTGTGGAGCTTTGTACACTAGAAACTGTGGTTGTTCAAAAGGGAGTCTTGAAGACAAGATTCTTGTTCCCGTACCCGACTCGTCTCAACAACCCCTTATTCTTGAAAAAATTTGTCTCAATTGTGGAGACCCGGTTCATGGTCTATATTGTCGAAAATGTGCTCTAATACGACAGACATTGGGGGAAGTTTTTCAAAACCTTCTAAACACTTCCGAGTCATCCAATGACAACACTAACATTGTTAGTGCACCTCAAGAGCCATTCGTCTTCAATCAAGACCCCGGTCAAAATTCTTCACGAAGTCCTCCACACATTGACCATCATTGTTGTTACGAGTGTGGTGATTCGTTAGACGATATCTTTTGTCAACGATGTACTTGTAAGTCTTGTGGGAAAGGTGCTCATTATGGTTACAATTGTCCACCGCAAATTCCGATTATCTCTAATCCGGAACCATGCTACAATCAAAACCTTAATGAGATCCTACAAAATTTGCAAAGTTTGCAACAACAATGTCTTTTGGGTACATGCCAACAATGTGGTTGTAATGAATATGATGGAGTTTGTTTTTATTGTACTGTTGGAAATGGAACACCAATCAATTTTTCAACTCCGTACTCTTCTAACGATTCTCCAAGTTTTGCAAACCATCCTCCACAACCCCAATACGTACCATACTCTTGTGAGTTATGTTGAACGATTCTCATGTAAGGTTACAATTGTCCTCAAGTCCCGTTTGTATACAATAAGGACCGTGTGTCAATCAAAACTTTGATTTATTTTACACAACTCACCGAGTTTTCTAGAACAATCATTTTGTTGGGAGAAATTGTGGGGAGTCCTATTGAAAACTTACCAATGTCAACCAATGAATGAAGACTATTATCATGAGCAAAATTCTTTCTATGATTCTAATTCTTTCGGCTTTGACCAATTTCAACCCCCGCAATATACCGTCAATCATCCAATCTTCAATGCTCAAAATGACTTTCTCAATTCTCAAAACAAGCTTATGGATCAAATGACATCCTTTGTGATATGGTTGGGCAATATATGCAAAAGAAGGAAGAAGAAAAGCGAATTGCGGAAGAGCAAGCGGCTAAAGATCGTATTGGAATTCCAGTTGCTACGCTGATGAGAGGACTATACCATTGCATCGACCCGTATTACCATAAGGAGCCCGTTTAAACTCTCTAAGTATGGGGGATGAGCATCTTGACACTATTCCGGCAACAGAATCGGACGAAGTAATAAGTTAGTGTTGAGGACCTTGTCCGATCCCAAGTGAGTCGAGGGTATTCCTGACAGTGTGTGTGATATGCCTCTTTGTAACAATCCTACCCCTCTTAAGCTTTCAAGCACCTACATTTTAATTTTTTTCCATCTTTTTTTTTTTTTTTTTTTTTTTTTTTTTTATTTTTTCCCCCCCCCCCCCCCTTTTTTTTTCCCCCCATATTCCCTTTTTATGAGACTATCATCGATTCCAACAATGATTCTTCTTCGAGTGATGATGATTCTTATGAGAACATCAATTATGTCGATGATCACTTCCGTGCTGAGATAGTCAGCCTCAGAGGTGCGTAGAGACCCCCCCCCTTGTTGTCCCGGAAGTTGGAGGGGATTGATACCGAATATTTGTCTCAATCAAAGATGTTATCCTTCATGAAAAATTGTTGAATGTCAATCTTCTTATTGCTAACATCTGAAAGCATTAAAAGATAATCCCGGTTCCATCTGCCCGATTTTGTAACAAGTCTTCCGTTCATCTTTAACCTTTGTCGTGGGGGAGACTAACACCTTTGATAATTCTTCATCGAATCCTGAAACTTTGTTTGATTGGAAGAGGATTAGTAGTGGCAGTCCCATACTCGTTCTGATTATTCTCTTCTGGATTATGAAGCCTTCTATGACAATCATATTGAAGAAAAGAGTAGTGGCAGTACCATTACTCATGCTGATTTTTCTCAATATGATTCGTTCATCTTTGATATTTCGATCAAGCCATTTTCTCTGCCGAGAGGAGTGGATTTTTATCTTGAGGAGTTCGCCGATGAAACTCGCTCAATCATATCTCTACTAGAGTATGATCATTTCTGCTTTAAGACTTGAGCCGAGCCCTGGGGCAATACTTACTATGGATGTGATGGAGGATATTTAGCCAACAAGATAAACCCAAAGTTCATGTGTACTAATGTGTTTACCCACCCATCCCAACCCCCTCGATCTGGATTTCATACTTTTAAGTGAACCTCTCTTCGCTTATATTGTATGGATCTTTCTTCTATTTCTCACGTATCCAGTTGCTCCTCCATATCTTCTCTCCTGTGGGAATGAAGATACCATTTTTGACCCCGGCATCTCCGTTTATCATTCTTTTATGCCAGGTGTATCTCATCGGAGTGGAACTTTCATGAAATTCAATGTTTATCCAAACCACTTGAATGAAAGTCCGATGGAGATTTTATCTTCCACTTGCTCCCCCATGGACCAATGAATTCAGGGTCGAGTCGAGCTTGTGACTCGGTTAACAAAAACAAGGCGCTTCGTGGGTGGCAACCCATGCTTATCCATTCTATCTTCTTTCTATTTGCTAATAAGTGTTTTGTGTTGTGCGAAGACTCGCTTTTTCTATTATCCGTGTTTTGTGTTGTATTGTCCAGGATTTCCCGGATTCTGAAGCCTCTCGTGCTCACGGTTTTGTCCTTCAATCACAAGAGCTTCAAATCCTCAGCTTCATTTGGGAATCCGATATCCTAATCTTATCGACTAACGTTTATCTTTAGCATAATTCATAAATGGCTTAGGATTTACGTAGAGACCCTTCTTAAAACATTGAGGACAATGTTTCATTCTAGTATGGGGGGGGGGGGGGATCTTCGATTTGATTGTGCCTGCAGCCGTTGTTTTCACGTAATCCCGTTTTTACCACCAAAATTTCAAAAAAATGAAAAAAATTAAAAATTTTCAAAAATAAAATAAGTGTTTTGTCACAATTTTGACTTTCCTGCTGGGTAGAATAAGAATAAATTTTACAATTAACCCCCCCCCCCCCCCCCCACCCACAACCCCCCCCCCCCCACACAACCCCCCCCCCCCCACAGGCGTGTTGAGCTCTAGCTTGTTTCTTAATTTTAGGTTAAGGTGCGCTCCCCTTTAAAAATTCGCGAAGAACGTAAAATGATAGAGTTGAATATGTGTTGGATGCTAAACAAAGATTATTTGCGAAAATCTTAACGAGCCTCTGTATGTAACTTATTGTTTTTCTCCATAAGCTTTAACATGAATTAATATACGTGCGGTATTTTATGGTGATTAAAATAAATCAATAATTTTTATGTAGTATTTAGCAAATATTTTAGCCTTAGTTCAAATTTATACTTGAATTTTTCAAAAAGAAGTCTTTTCTATATAAAAAAAAAGAGAAGAGGAGAAAAAAGATAAAAAATATAATAAATATAACTGTGGGCTGATAAAAGTTTGTTGTATCTTGCCAGCTCACAACCGATGTTACAGCCTTCTAAAGAAAGCCCATGGTAAGAATAATAATCCGAGACTGATAAAAGTTTGTTGTATCTTGCTGGCTCACAATCGATGTTACAACCTTCTAAAGAAAGCCTATAGTAAGAATAATAATCCGAGGCTGATAAAAGTTTGTTGTATCTTGCCGAGTCACCAACCGATGTTGCAGCCTTCTAAAAGTCGAGGGTTACAATTGCATAAATGTTTAATATTAAGTGTGAATTAATAAATAGATCTATTTTTGTTAAATTTAAATATGCTTTTGAACTTTGGCTATTCTATTTTATTAGCATATGTGATTAAGGAAATCTGTCAGAGTTTTTGGAAACCTAAGGTCCATGAGTCTCTATACTAGTCTTTGTGAGGTGTCAAAAGCCTGCGTCACTTCGGCAGCAAGGTTGGGAGTGCAAGACGAAAGACGACTACATGGGATGATCTCGCCTTCAAACTCATTATTCTCGGGTGGAACGTGAAACGTAGAATTTTGCAAAACATTGATCCAAAGTTGAAATTCAAAATAGCACATACACCTAAGATATAATAATTGTCGGGAGTGAAAAGTTCAAAGTTGCAAATATGAGTTAGTGTTAAGCATCTTACTCATACATTAGCGGTGATTTAGTTTTAAGCTTGGTTTGGGATAGTGAAAAGTCGGGAACGATGAATTTATCCTTTTTTGGGGCATTCTCGGATCGAAATGCATCTTGTTCTATGATCCCTAAGAGTTATAAAATAACGAAAGTCAAATAAGGTAGTTAGTTGCTTAATATGAAAAGTACAAAAAAATGAGAAAGAAGGAAAAATACAAAAATATTAGTGGTAGTTAGTATAAATATTTAAAAATGGTAAAAACAGGGCTTGTCAAAGCTATTGAGTCTTTAATTCCCTTGATGAACGCTTAGCTACTTTTCGAGGTTATTAGTCGAGAGGGATCGAGATTCTTAGTTTTCTAAGTGCTTACTTCATAGCATTGCGTGAGGGCACGGCAATGTCTTAGTATGAGGGATTTTGGTATGTGTGTAATTACACATACCTTTTACATAATAATATGACCCTAAACGACAAAAAACGCACATAAAATGCCATAAATATGCTTGTTTTTGTGTTTGTACTGTGCAGGTACCGAATATTCACTAAAAGACAAAAATAAAGCCAAACCGAACAAAACTGAGAGCGGAATTGAAAAGAACGTGAAAAACTGAGGCCAAAGGTGCAAAAGGATTGAAAACGGAGCTCAAACGGCAAATTCCGGATCGACTCGACAACATTTGTGCGTCTAATGAAGTTAAGACGAAGTCAAAGTCAACCCCGGGATACGACATTGGAAAAGGCATCAAAAACCAAACCTGAAAACCTAAAATGTCAAAAGTGGGCCCACCCGTACCCACCTAGTGGGCCCGTGTCAGCCCACCTATATACTAAACCCATTTTAAATAAAAGCCCAAAAGTTATAAACTAAAAAAAAGCCCATTACCCTTTTTTATAAACCCGCCGGCCCAAATATACCCCCCGGCCCAAACAATAAAACCCCTCTAACCTTTTAACCCCTTAACCATTTAACCCTTTACACCGTTAGTCCTTAAAGGACTAACAATGTTAATCCAAAAGGACTAACAATGTTAATCCAAAAGGACTAACGGTGCAACACCCAATCAACCCTAAGTACCAAAGATAAAGGCTACAAGGACGTGTATTGTAATAACACATACCACTTTCGGGACCAATTTTGTAAATATTCTAAAGAATTTTACCATGCACCTTTTATAAACTCATTTCCGCCAATACTTACCCAAGTATGCCACACCCATAGTTTTCATTGTACCCTGCATCAACGACTATAACCAATAGGTGTAAAAAACAATTTTGATTGGATTCTTGGATGAATGTCCTAGATCTTATTTTGTTTTTTTCCTAGCGCCTTGTAGGTTTCTTAATATAATTTTCGTTAAATATAAATGCAATAACCTTCCACCACTTCCACCCCACTCCAAAAAGTTAACCCCACATCCTCTAACTACAATCACCATGGCAATCCCCTTCTCCCAATTCTTCATAGGAAATGAGACAAATAATAAAGGGTCGTGATTGATTTTGATTGATGGCTAAGGCAAACTTGAGGGTCAAGATTGGGTCCTTGAGCCTCTCTCACATAAAAGCACAGCTAGCACACTATGAGAACCTTGGCTGCTTATATATTGAAGAAAGAAGACAGCAGATAAAAAAAGGAGGAGTTGCTTTAGTTTTGAATTTTAATATTTTTAAGTTTAGTTTTAATTTAGTGTCATTTAAATTCTGTTTTTTTTATTTTTAAAAAAGCATTGTAACAAATTTTTGATTAATGAAAGTAAGTTTCCTTTTATCTATTGAACTTGTCTAAACTGGTTACCCTATCTAAGCTTATTTTGATTTCAAGTTAACTTAACAAGAGGACAAAGCCTTTCAATTCTGTCTTAAAAGTTTTCACTGTTTCATTAAGAAACTTCAAAGTAAATGTTGCTGTTGGTTTGGATTTATATGCCCTGCTTGGATGATGGATCTAAAAGGGAAGGATCCATGGGTTTATAATGCTTATGAATAAGTGGTTTTGTTTTACAGTATTGTCAAAATGCATTAGGATTTTGTCTAAGTTTGCTATTTATTATTTTGGCTTATTTCCACTGTAGCACTTCTTATTTATGCTTATTTCCTGTTTCTTTATGCTTATTTATGTCTCTTTGTGCTTATGTGTGCCTTTCTAATGCTTGTTAGTCATTGGTGCATGCTTTTTCTTTAAACTGCTTTTTATGTGCTTGAAACTGCTCATTGCTTAATTTCTTGTGTTAAGTGCTTATCTTCTGTTGATACTTGCTTATTTATGCTAAAAGTGTTTAAATATTGAACTTTCTTCAAAAGCCTAGCCTCATATCTTTGTGATTCAGAGTGAAAAAGTTTTTCATTACATAAGGGGGTGTTTGGGACAACAGTGAAAACGGGTCAAAATGATTTTGAATAATCATATGGGTCACCTTGTTAACTTTAACAATCTTTTTTAAGTCCCTTTGATCTGTTTTCATAAGTGTTTAAGGTTTATAAGTTGTTTTTAAGCTTTTTCTAATAGTTGTTCAAACTGTAGTTCAATGAAAGTTTCAAAAAGTAATTATTAGACTTAGATTGTTTACGCCAGTTTTGAGTCTAGTTTTTGTATCCCTTTTAGTGTTAGAAATGAATTAGATTAGTGTCTCCTTTAGGTTTTCTTTAGATTTGGCTATTCTGTCAAAATTTTCTAGTTGTGTTTTTTTTAAATAGCCATGTTCAAATCCTAATTGCTGATAGTTAAAAGAGTTTTAGACCTTGCCTTTTTGAGCATAAGCTCTCTTTAAGTCAATCTCAAGCTGTTTTAACTTGTTTTTAATTGTGTAGACTTTTATTTTTTAATTATTTTATAGCCTGCGGTATTTGTTAATTGTCCTTTTTTTAAGAAATGCTAAAAAAGGTGCAACTGTGCTAGCAGCCTGTTTTTCTAGGCTTTTCCTTAGCTTATTTTAAGTTCAAACTCTGTCTGTTTGTAATTTTTAAGTGTCTTATTGGGCAGGCTTTTTATGTGGTATAAGATCCTTGTCATTAGAAATCTTGTACTGTGCCTTATTTTTAAGCATACTTAGCCCTTAGCTTATTCGCCCAAAAATTGCCCTGGTGCAAAACAGCCCATTTGACAGCCCTTTTTGTGGCTTATTTTTATTCCAAACTTTGATCTTTTTACTATTTTAGAAAGCCAATAAGCTGTGCTTTCCAAAGGTATAAGCCCTCTGTCCTTTAAGTAACTGTGAGTGCTTAAATTTGAGCCCCAAAAGCTGTCCCCAGGACTGTTTGAATGAAGTTGTGCAACTTTGCTTATCCTGGCTTATTGGCTTACTTTTTCTTAGCTTATCTCTGTTTAGACTTGCTTATTAGGTGTCAGTATAAGATTGTTTTTGCTTATTTCTGGTTTGCTTGTGCTTATTTGTCCTAAATTAGTACAATAGTTTAGCTTATTTTAGTCTTAGTGTAAAAAAAATGCAATTAGGACTCTGTTTTCTTTGCTTATTTGCAGAATTATTTTTCAGTTTTACAAAATGTTGCTTTTTTATAATTTGCTTTTTTTGTGGCTTTACAAGTTTTGTTAAAGCAAAATAAAAAAAAAAAAAAAGTTTTTTTTTAAAAAAAGGGAGGCATGGGGGTCGAACCCATGACCTCCCCTTTGTCACATACTCGTCCCACAACACTCACACACTAACCAGCGACTCCAGTAGGGCTATCTGGTTAGTGTTTACCACATTTAATTTTTTATAGTCATTTATGCCTTTAAGTTATTAGCCAATGTTGGCTATATTTCTTGTTATTTATAAGTTGTTGTTTTTTTAAGTTCTTATTTTTCTAGGTTTCCTTATAACTCTAAAGTTTTTCCTGATTTTTTTAGATTTTAGATTTGTTAGGTATTTTTTAATTAATTTATTTATTTCATTAAAATCGTTTTTAATTATAATACTATTAATCAAAAGTCAAAAAAATATATATCTTTTTTTAAAAAATTTTCTATTTATCATTTAGGACCTAGAAAAATATAAATTTGCCATCGTTAGGGTTAATATTTTAAGATTTGGTTTTTTTAAAGAAGGGATCGAAATCCGTTCTCGTTTCTGTCTGTTTTTTAAATCAAATCAACTCCGTTTTTCAGTCTAGTTTTTTTAAATTCCTTTTTAGGACTGTATAGCTAGTTAAAAGTAAAAAATTCACTTTAGGTTTACTTTTTAAATATTTTAGCGGTTTTTTTTTAGTCGCGTTCGTTTTTAATTTTCGTTCTCGTTTTTGTGATTTAAGCCTAATTGCCTTAATTTTATGTTCCCGTAGACTTAGGATTTCATTCTTATGCCTTATTTATGCTTCCCGTAGAATTTTAAGTTAATCATTTGCCTTTTTAGTTTCCCTAGTTTTAGTTTTAGGTTGTTTAAATTCGTTTTCGTTTTTCTTAAATTACTTTTGTTTAGGGTTTTCTTTTATTCGTTTTTGCATATTATTAGTAGTTTTAGAAACTCAACCCCATATCTTTTCCATTCAAGCATTGATATTCAAACCGACTCTCGATTTTCAAATTCACGCCTCGTTGGGAAGAACGACCCGGGTCCGGTTTTAAACTTTGTGGATAACGAAGTGAGAAACCGATACTTACGTTTATATATATATCTTGTATTTTATATTTTATTTGTTATATATATTTATTTATATTTATATATATGTGGTAAAAGGAAATCAATCAGCGATAATCTCATACATGATTGTATGATATGTAAGCTCCATGCATACATTTATGCATGTATATATTTATCATTTCTGAATTTGAAGATATGATATGAGATTATGCGTGGAACTTTTGGGATTTATCTAGAGAGAATTTTTATAATAGTTTGGTTTATCACAGGGGTTCTATCCTATATGTAAGGTTAACAGAAGTTTGGCTCACTACAAGGATTCTATGTTCATACATACAAGGTTATTATAATCACGACTACGCTCGTAGATAAGACTGTATCGGTCATAGGATAGTTTTCAACATGTTTAAAAATTGTAATATAGTGACCACATGTTATAAGTTACATCTATGAAAACATTAGTGCATTGTAGTAAAGATCTTACAATATGGTTCTTGCAATACAAATCTTGCATAGACGCGAAATAACCACAGGGACCACATGTATTTGACAAAGTTTCCGGTGTCATCATTAAAATGAAAGAAAAATACCTTATCTATTATCTCGATTAACATTGCATTTGGTTTTATAAGCAGTTAAAATACGCGGCAAAAAAGAGTACCTAGTATTTATATGCATTAAATACATAATTACTTTAAATATGGAAAGAACAAGTTATTTCATGTGGCTTATACATTGCCCAGTGGGCAGTGTATAGCAAATCCCCTTTTATATTTATGATATTCGTTTAAAACTAATTATAACTTTTTGGATAAGTGTAGGAAAAATATTTTAATGTACATGGACTTTGTCTTCTTGAATCTATAGTAGATTCACATATTAAACGTATTGCCAAAAGTTCAATATAGACCCAATTTTTGTCATAGACCCAATGAACCAATCATAGCTACTCATTTTTTCATAAAAATAAATAAACTCACTTTCCACCTTTTTAAAAAAAATTAAATATCTCACACACTGTTAATCGTTACGCAAAACAAAACATACCATCACGACGAGAATTAAATTATCTTTCTATAGAGGGGCGACACTATGTACTTTCGACGAATTTTTTTTTATGATATTATGAAGTCATATACGATTTTATGAAATCATATACGATTTTATGAAATCATATAAGATTCGTTATTACGAATTCATATATGATTTCTACGAATCATATATGATTTTGCATTTCGTGATTGAAACATAATTGAAAAAAAGTTCGGGGTAATCACATTCATATTATGATTTTTTGAAATCATATATGATCGTTTATAGAATTCATATATGAATTGCATATATGATTCGTTAAAGAATTCATATATGATTTTGCAATCGTGACTGAAAACAAAAATCAAAAAAAGTTCTCGAATGTATTATCTTGACACTCCGTCCAAAGTTTATAGATCATTGTAGCCTGAAATATAAGCTAAAACAAACACACTTGATTTGCCCAACACAGTCATACATCGAGAAGAATTAATCAACCTGAAAGAAAAAAAAAGCAAATCAATAAACTTACACAATTAACTGCGTGTGGAGAGAGAGGAGGGAGAAGGAGGGAGGTTGTGTAATTGGAATCCGTTAAGGTTACGCTTGTTTTGAATTCTCATAGGGTCTTGTGTAACTGCATAAACAATGAAGAACAATTAAGGCAGGACAGTAGTTGTAAAGTCTTTAACGGCAACGGTGGTTTGTATTCTTTAAGGATTCTTTAACTGCATAATCATTATGATGATGAATGAGTGTAATTGATGAATGAATGTCGAACAATAAAAACTTAGAACTGGAACTTTTTTTTGTGCAGCATCGGTTTGTAAGTATGGCTGTGTGGGTGAGACCGAACTTTTAATGACACAGCCCCATTAAATTTAGGGGCTGAATCTTTTATAAGGATAGATAGATGATGTCTACATATACACAACAAAGTTATAGATGTATTCGAATCATTTTTTTTGAACAGCAATTTTATTGAAACAAAACTAGCAAGAAGCTAGCAATTACACAATGACAAGATTCGGGTTTTTAACCCAATCGTACCAACTAAACGACGCATTACATCTATACCTACACCAATGAAAAGACATAGAAACTACATCATCAAAAAACAACGCCTGCGAAGGAGGTTTAGAATCAAAAATGAGCTTATTACGAAACGACCATAAGTGCCACCACATGACATAGAAAACACCTTCGAACATCTGTTTATGCATAGAAGAAATCCGCAGGTTCACAAGCCAATTATACCAATCTTCGTATGATTCGACCTCAACATAAGGAACATCCCACCAACGAGTGATCTTGCGAACAATTTGTTTAACCATGCAACAATAGAAGAACAAGTGTCTAGACGTCTCCACCCCATTATCACAAATAGCACACATAATGGAATCAATATCAATACCTCTGCGTGAAACATTAAACCTCGTTGGAAGAGAATCTGTCTTAACCTTCCAAGCATGAACATTCACCTTTATCGGCACATATTTTATCCACCGAGTTTTCGAGTCAACATCCGAAAGCGATTTATCATCAATAATCTTTCTAACCGACGCAACAGAAAAATCTCCCGAGCTCTCCAAGTCCCATTTCCATCTGTCAGACATAGGAATTAAAGAAACATCATGCACCAAAGCTGACAACTCGTTGAATTGATCCTGCTCAACTCCACCCCTCGGATTTCTTCGAAAAGAATATTCCAAACTAGGCTGCGCAAGTTTCGCACCCACCGTGATCAATTTGCAAGATTCAAGACTATAAATGCGCGGGAACCGATTCTTAAGAGTTTTACCATCAATCCAAATATCCTCCCAAAAAATAGTTTTATCACCATTCCCCAATTTAACATGCATACAATCAAGTAAGTTGATACCTTTAGTTTTCAACGCGTGAGTTTCCCTTACAATATCCAACCAGCAGGATTTAGCACCAGATTTAACGTGTCCTCCAACATTACCATCGTCCCCGTGAATCGCCTTAACGACCCGCACCCATAACAAAGTATTTTGCGTATAGAACCTCCATATCCATTTAAACATTAGACCTCTATTTAAAGCAAATAAACTTGAAACTCCCAGGCCCCCTTTTTCTTTAGACGCCAACACTTTTTTCCAATTAACCCATGAAGCTTTGTTACTGTTAATATCATGTCCCTTAAAAAATTTACTACGAATAGATTCTAAAGTACGCAACACACTCAAAGGGGCTCTATATATCGACATGTGGAAAATTGGTATCGATCCTAAAACCGACTTAAGTAACGTTAACCTACCTCCAATCGACAACGTTTTCATCTTCCATTTAGAAAGCCGATTCTTCACCCGATCTATCACCTCATTCCAAGCATGAACCCGAGACATAGACCCTCCCACTTTCGATCCAAGATACGTAAATGGAGTTTTGAGAATAAGACATCCAAGCTTCGACGCAGCACCTTTAACCTTGTCGCTATCCACATTAACACCCAAAATTTTACTCTTGCTCATATTAATCCTTAGACCAGAAGCCCGATAAAAACATTCAAGAACATGAATTAAAGTAGAAATATTACCATCACACCATTGTCCCATGAAAACCGCATCATCCGCGTAAAACAAGTGAGAAATACTCAACGAAGAGCTTAGCTTAATACCATTAAACATTCCATTGTCCACCACCCGTTGAAAAGATAAATGTAAACTTTCCATGATTAGGATGAACAAGAATGGAGATAACGGATCTCCTTGTTTGAGGCCTTTGTAGAATTGAAACTCCTCCGTTGGACTACCATTAATTAGGATCGAACCTCTCGAAGATCTAAGGCAGCTTTGAATCCACTTACATCATTTTTCGCCAAATCCAAACTTTTTAGAATGTCATCTAAAAAATCCCATCGAACCGAATCATATGCTTTCTCAAAATCAACCTTAAAAATTAAAGATTGTTTCTTTTTTGTCTTGCTCCATTGTAAAATTTCATTAAGAATAAACGGGCCATCTAAAATCTGTCTTTCCGCGATGAAGGCTGATTGAACCTCATTAACAATATCTCCCAAAACACCAACAAGACGATTCGCCAATATTTTTGCAATGATTTTATATAAACTTCCAATAAGACAAATAGGTCTAAAATATTTTACCATGTTCGCATCCGGAATTTTTGGAATTAAAGCTATGAAAGACGAATTGAAACCTTTGGGGATATTACCATATGTGAAGAAATACTTAACAGCATCGTACACGTCATTTTCAATAATCTTCCAGAATCGACGATAGAAGCCAAAAGTGAATCCATCCGGGCAGGGGGATTTATCGGCACTCTTGCAATAATCTTCCAGACAAGTCTGAGCACACTAGAAGAACGCGCGCGGAAAGTGAATACATGCCGGGGAAGCCAACGGGCGGATTTTCACCGAGACTCCGCAATCCCAAACTGCCCTCATAGAATCTCACCCAATAGACAACTCCAATCTTCATCCAACATATTGTTGATCATCAAGTTTGTACACAAAACCCCGAACCTCACCAACCCCCAAACTAATCATCTTTTCTTGAATCTTAAAAAAAAACAACTCTTATGACATGCTTAAATTTTATGTTTATTAGTCTCCTTAATAGTTTTTTTTATTAAGAAGATACACTTCTTAGTCCTTTATTTTATCATCTTGAAGAGACATAAATACTGATCAAATGTGTGTACAATATAGTAAACTAGGCACTCCATACCAAAAATGCTCTACCAGTGCACAAACACGCCAATCATCACCCCAAGCGTTGCAGTAGCCAATGACACCCTAGCCACCAAAGGCCCGAACAGACTACACATAACATAGAACAATAAGAGAGATAAAGTGTAAATGAAATACATGGAATTATTATAACACACAAGATATAAAGTGGGGCCAATACATACTTTGGATAATTTGAGACCAACATAAGCAACGTACGCTTATTTGGGACTAATTATGGGGAAAGAACTGGTCTTGCCTATTTTAAAAGCAAAATGATATCTAAACAAACATACGTCACATTTTTGGAAGGAGACGTTAAGGATTTTATGTCACACAATTATTTTATGATACTGTAGCGGTAACAGTAATATCACTAAACGTTTTTATATGACACTTGAACTGAAACCAAGAGTTTGGCAATACCATAATTAGGAACAAACGTTTAAATTTACATAAAACACTAATGACCACCTCACCAACTTTAATGTGACACTTTTAAAGGGGCATGTTTTTTACTCAGGGAGGAATAAAATGCATTGAATTAATTAGGATATGTGGCATGGAGTCTAAAATTGCCAAGATTTCATACTTATGAGTTCTACAAATGATCAAATCTCTTTGTGTCGCTTTCAAGCTTTTTCATATGTGATGCAATTATTGGGAGCCAACAATTATTTTGACTTCAGAAAAGTCAACGAGATTGTATTACAAAAACGACACAAATAGAGGTCGTAAGATCTCGCTTGTACTCTAGCGCTTCGTTTAGTTATGAAAGTAGGGCAGGCACCCCAAGTGGTATTGCCGGCAGGCAGTTGTGATTTTTGGGGGTTTACAAATTGATCATTAGGAAGCACATTGCTATAAGAACTAAGGTTGCATATATTTACCGCTATTACTATATCGTTTATCACAAACAGTCTGGGCAATCACATCAAACATTTTCAAAGTGCATGTAGGTCCTTGGTTTAGGATCTGACTAGCCTTTGTAAGACTATAGATAACTTGGATAAATCCAAATTAACTATACGAGAGACACTAACTATGAATTATCAAGTGTTAATGCGGAATCTTAACACAAGAGTAAAGAAAAAACGATATTTCTAAAATGCTATTAAGCTCTATGCTTCTATTGATTTTCAATCAAAACGTACATATCATTGTGCCTTAGGGTTCCTCTTATACACCAAGGAAAACCCTAATTGGCTTTACAAACGTGTGAAAGGATAATACATATCCTTTCCCTAAGAATATCTCGCTAAGATATTCTCTAAGAGAACTATACTTTCTGTTTGATAAACAAGACTTAACTATAGAACAGTAGGCAAACTATGACCGATACTAAATTTTAGTAGTTCTGCTATAAATGCTCTACCAAGTACTAACTTAGTACTAAAGAAGCTATAAGGCCGTAAGACTTAATCTTATAGTGGGCCAGCATTAACATAATACTAACTAGAATTTACTATGAACTACCCCAACATAATCTGTTATAGTCTACCATAATTACGATCTGTTACAATCTAATTTCTTGTCCAGTAAATTATAAACCACCCCTAACTTGATCTTCACTAGTATAGAACTTCAAGTTCCTAATTCAAAAGCATTCTTGATCTTTAGCATTAACACATTTAAAGCTTATCCTAGAGGAATGCTTGTAAAATAGAAATCTTCAAGTTTGTATCATGAACTGCAACACGTCGAGCATCTTCATCCTTTTAACTTGGTCAGCAATTACAAGTTCTTCAAACTCTCCAGGGGCAATCCATCATTAAGTCCAGGCAAACATTGACAATTTTGTACATCAAATCATCTAGTTTCATTCAGTCTATTCTCCATCACTTCCTAGTGTGTGTTAACTCCTGTGAGAGTGAATTCATTGAAAATTTTAAATGGATTTGAATCTCTTTACCATTAGCCCATTAACTCTGGAGATAGTCAGTCCTTTGGGTTCCACCAGAAAGGTGTATGTCCATTCAAGGTTAAACTGAAAACCATTTCAATCTCAGGTACTTGAAACAGTGTGGCGTTGAATACCATATGGTTATTAGGCAAAACCATTACAAAAGGCCAACGCAACGATTTGTATGATGGCCTTTACCATTAGACCGTTTTCCTCAGGACGGCTAGTCAAGTCCTCTATGGGCATGGGGGGGGGGGGGCTAGGGGGGCAACTCACCTTAGAAAAGGTAAATTCGCATGGTGGATTGATGACCCAAATCAACTCTTTGTAACATGAAACATGGAGTTGAATACCAAGCACTTTTTGGTAAAGTGTCAACCATCTAATATGGATTTTCAATTTGTCTTTAGCCCATAATCCATAATCTTAAGGACTAGTTATGGTTTTCCACAGAGCCTTTATATACCACAAGCATAGAACATGGTGGTGCTAGCCAACTCTTCACATTAAACAGATATGGTGATTGAAAACCATACAACTTATTTGGGGAGGCAAGTTGTTCAACCATATAACGGATTTGAGAAGATTCTTTACCAAGAACCTCATTTGCTCCGGACTAGCCAGTCCTGTATGTCGACTTAGTTGAGAACATTGTGAACTGATGAACCATTTGTTGTGTTAGTGCAATTGGGCACCGTTCCACCAAGTGATTATCCTTCTCAATCTCTATCGCTAAGGTCTTTCAAACCTTACAAAGCTTCACTACTAACTTTCTAAAGCCAAAGCCATAGTAATTCCAACATTTATTCAACAATCTATTCGAAATCGCTCATTCATGCTATATCCATCCAAAAGCTCATCTATTAACAAAGTTAGACAGACCTCCAGCAATAAAGGATATCTTGTTCCTTTCATACCAGACATATACACTTCCCATGGACTTCTAAGTCGCACGCAATGTATCCCTACAGTAACATATACAATCCAACTTATAATCTTTTGGCTTGTCCTAAATTCACTCCATATAGAATCATGCTAGATGGCAGGAATCTATCAAACATAATACTTAAACAATTTCCAAAACCCTTCTCTAACTTATCCTCTGGCCCATCCAACCTCATATCTATTTCATTACAAACTCTATACAACTCAAAGTAAGGAATCATCCTCTAATATAAGAATTCAACCATAAGCACCAAAATTAATAAGAGCTATATTCTTGTTCCATATTCCGCTAAAAACAATTTGGTACACTCCTATTTCGCTCCTTGCTTATAAATCTTATAGGTTAGTCTACACTAGGTTGATTTCATAGCTACAGGAACAGGAGTAATTAGATGTTACCTATAACCAATGTGGTAGACTCTTCTTGCTCACCAACATCATCTGAATCTTCAGAATCATTCTTATCAACACTTGTATGCATTCCTTTCCTTGCCATCTGTTTTCTTCTTCCAGACTTCTTGGTTGGCTCATCATCCTTTGCTTCATCATCTTTATCATCTTTCAATCTTTTTGGAGTCTTTGTCTGAAGCTAAGCTCTTCACCAAATCTTTTCAAAACTTGCTTTAGTGGCTTTAAAACTTATTGTGGGGCAAAGAATCCAACCTGTTATTCACAAGCTTGTCAAACTTCTTCGCTTGACTTCTTCAAACTCAATTTCTTCAGCTGAGAAGCTTCCATGGTCCCTTATTCTTCAATAGTTCATCATATAGGACTTTCAGTTGTGATTGGGTCATAGGCTTGTTTTCTCTTAGCTCTAGCTCTTCTTTAGGCAAAATACTACTTTCTTTGATTCAGCAAGATCAAACCATCTTCTTTTTAAAAATGGGCTTTCTCCTTGAAGTTTCACCTAACCTAGCATGCTTTTTTTGACAACTCAGTCATTAAGCTTCAAGCTTTGCTCTAGATTAAATCCCAGTCTTCACTTTGTATAAGTGGCTAGAGCTTAGGGGCAAAACTGAACTTGAGCTTTTCTTTTCTTCTGTTGCTCATTCAACTCTTCTTCTTCTGCAATCCTTTGTGCTCCAGGAAGAGAATCCAAAAGTACTTGTTTAGGCCTCCTACCTTTCCTCTTTGCTCAGTATACCAACCTAATTGCTTCAGGCAAGGCTAAAGCTTCCTCTTGAAACTTGTTCTTTTGACCTTTCTTTAGAGGTTCTTTCACTGATCAAAAGAAGGATGAGAGCTTTTCCTTCGCCTAGTGTATGTCCTTTATCTTGATCAGAAAGTAAACTTCGCAGCACCAGCATACGTAATATTTGTTCATTGGCCAGTACTAAGTTAGTTCATACACGGGCAGTACTAAGTTTTTCATGCACGCAGCTACTAAGTTTAATAACTAATCCCAGTATTAACTCGCTTCAGGCAGTACTAACTTGTTCAGCACTAGCAGTATTAACTTTTTTAGCACTAGCAGTATTAACATGTTCAGCCTCAAGGCATCAGCTTCTTCTTGAAAATCGCAAGCTTGAGACTACTTTCATTTTTCCCTTAGCCCTCTTTTCCTTCTCTTGTAAACCTCCGTTCCCTTATCAATAGACCATTAGTCTTTGAAAATGATGCAATCCAAGCCTTGGAAGAGTTTTGGCTGGCTTCAAGAGTGTTTGGACTTATATCGTTCCGGCTTGTTCGCTACCCCCTGAAGTCAATTATCCATTGTTGTAGAGGAGTAACCAATCCTTAGTAGCATTGAATAAGGGGCTAGAGGATCATCTTTGACTTATTCCTCCCCTGAACTCTCAGTTCTTCCTCTCTTCAGAGTCTGACAGAAACGCAAATTCCTCCTTTTCACACACACTCTACCAACTACTTTACTTTCTTTGACTAACTTCACTATAGGGCATTTCCCATGGTCAGCTTGGTTTGCTTTGAGATCCATCCGCCAGGCTATCAATTTCTTGATAACACCCTTAGGACACTGGGGCTTGAGTAAAATCATCCATGAGGCATATTACTTGGAGCCTGATCTTGTGGGGGAGAGAAGTTTGGTGGAGATGGAGATGATTCCTCATACGTAATGCTCAAATGGGTAGGGTTATCAGTGTCATGGAGGTTATTTGTGTAGGAGTGTAGTGTTGGGATAGGTGGTGGTGTGTAGGTGTTAGGTGTTGAAATAGGAGGTGTGTAGGTGTAGATGTAAGGATAGGTGGTGGTGTAGTAATAGGTAATAGGTGTAGCGGTGCAGTAACAGTGCTGGAGGACGATATGTGGAGGGTTAGACTGTGGTGTTGATGATGATGGTTGTGGATGGAGCTACAGGCATCATAGAGCTTGTCCTGGCATTTGGGTTGAGTCAGCCACAAGTAACATAGAAGGCATAAAGGTCTTGGTGGGCCCCTCGACAACCCCTTTTCAAGTTCCCTAAATATCTTTTTGTTAGAGCCAACAACTAATAAAGGTGTTTGTCTTCGCGTTTGAATATTTAAGATTCATTTGCAGAAATCAATCGACGGAAAAATCAAAAACTTTGTCTCTCAGGCTTTTTTCAAATTTGGCCACCATACCATCAAAAAATAAGTTTTGAAATGTTATAAACTCATACCAGTGGATAGACACAAGAGCCAAAGTCATAGGTCAATATTGCTAACCAAATTGATCCCATCCACCACATTTTAGGGCTTATGCAGAGTAAAAAGATGGTGGACTAAGTATCAATCCATTGGGGTGTGAAAAAACTTTTGCCAAAAATAAAGGTTCCATCAGTCCGGATAGCCTCTTTTTGGCCCCTTCACCGTCAAAAAGTTCTCTCATTTGGCAACATTGTAATTCCAGTGGGCTCCTCAATTGAAGTGATATCCCTAAATTGACGGCCATCAGAAATTTGTATACCTTATGGTATCAAATCAAATGGTTGGCAATTAATTTCTATAGACCCACTCACTTTAGTATTGGCAATTGTAGCAGTCCTGCGCAAAACTGTTTGATAAGGGAATCATAAGGATAGGTCGGGATTAACGTATAAAAGCATACCTGTGGTTGGAACGCTCGAGAAGAAAATCCACATCTCAGCAAAGCCCCGCACACCCTCGTCAGGCTTGCAAGCAAAAACCCACTTGATTGTGTTTGTCGCAATACTTTAATTGATCCATTCGACAATTTTATCAAAGTATTTGGGTTTTGAGGTGATTGAAATTGTAGATGCTGGTGACAGAACTCTTGACGATTTTCGTGATAAAGGAAATTTTTACTTTGCAAAAAGAGGAGATAGCAATAAAAAGAAAAGTATGAAAGAGAAAACAAACTTTATCTATATATAAGGCTTCTCTGTTGAACGACTATTTGCGCCGTAAAAATCTCTAACGGTAACTTTTAAACAGTGATAAGTCAGAAAAAGTCAATATCCCGCAACCAGCATTAAAAAAACTACCAGAATTAACAATTCACTACCAGACTTAATTTTGGTCCAGCCAGAATAAATAAGAGTCAACCCGAAGTAATAATTTTCAACCAGAATTAAATATGTATGAAAAATATACAACAGGTAAAAACTTTTGCACTCCTCCCTTGCATCCATGTTATGCCTGCAAAGATTAGACTAAAACGAAGAAAAGTTTATAGCACTCAAGAAATTTATAGACGAGAATTAATAAAAGAAACTAACTACCCGAATTAACTCTACTTAAGCTACCAGTATTAACTAATCGCAAAGAAATTAACAACCAGGATAACTTAGGCCAAGGATTAACTCTACATAAACCACGCATATTAAAAACGACATAACTAACCCAGTAATAACCTAAACTTAAACTAACATTATTAATACAACTTAGCTACCGCAGGATTTAAACAAACTATACAACATAATGGTCCCTCACCCTTAAAAAAAGCTATTTGTTACTCATAAAAAAACCAATGCTAACCACAAAGTAGTTAAAACCGTGTCTCATCAAATGGTTTTCAAACAAGATCAGTCTACATTTAAGTCTGTAGATGAATTTCACTACACTAAAGAATTCTTCCTCATAACAATCTCATTATGAATGGTGACGAATCTCGATGTGGGTGCTTTGTCTTAGAATATATAGCTGGGTTTCTTCAGTCAATGCAGAATTGTGCTTTCATTATCAATGTGGATTTTGGTTTGCATAAATTGAAACCATAGTCCAGGCAATTAATTATTGAACCTCACAATACTTGTCCACAGCAATTTGCAGGGCAGCTACATATTCAGCTTCAGTTGTAGAAGTTGGGCCACAAGGGCCTACAAAGCGTAGTTAACGGATGAAAAGTTATGAGCTGTTTTAAACTGCAAACCCTTTTCTTCATTCGCAAGACTTGCTATTCAATAACGCAATGAAAGAAAAAAATTGGGGCAAAGTAAACGTTTAGATCAAAACGGCAGTCTGGTCTTCAAAACGCAACCAGTATATCCAAAACGCAGTGAACCAAAACGCACCAATGTCAAAACGCAATGATCAAAACGCATGAGTCAAAACGCATGAGTCAAAACGCAACAATGTCAAAACGCAATGAGGTCAAAACACAGAGAGTCAAAACGCAATGAGTTCAAAACGGGCAACGCAAAGTCAAAACGCAATGAGTCAAAACGCAGTGAGTCAAAAACAACAATGGAGTCAGAAACGCAATCAGAATGAAGTCAAACACTCAACAAGGAAGAAATCAAAACGCAACATGAATTTAGCCAGAAAGAAGTCAAAACCAAAACGACGAAATATACATGTTTTTTCCACACTAAAATCGCCTAAAAATCGCCCTTTATGACCTTTTAACTTGATTTCTCTTGGGCACAATTTAGCTAGGCCTTATGCCTAGAAACTTGCTTAATAACTAAAACATTCACACATCTAAGTCACAATAATATCGGCGTTTGTTTTTTATTGACTTCTTTTTTACCACGAAATTTGATCTTGATTAGCGCACAATAATCATAGATAAACAACAACAGGATATCGCCCACATGCTCAGGTGGCCCAATTGTTAATATAGATTCACCCTTTGAACAATGATCCGGAGGCTTGGTAAAATGGAAAAGAAATTGAGCCATATTATTAGAGAGAAAAGATAGAAAAGAGAAGAGATAGAAAAAAGAAGAAGAAGGAGTGTTTGTGTATGTGTGTGGTTTAATAGAGAAAAAGGAACCACACACACACTCACACTTTACAATGTGAACTCCTACCCCTCCATGGAAGTATGGAGGGAGTATTTATAGTCCCGATATCGACTAGCTAAACTAACCCGACCCGACTATAAATGATAAATGTAATTCCGGATTAGTCACCATATTTTAGGGCTAACTTCTTAAATTCAGTGCCATTATCTGATCTAATGATTTTAACCCTATGACTAAGCTGGTTTTCAATCTGCCTAATAAAGGTCTGAAGTATGCCACTAGTTTCATCCTTAGAAGCCAAAAAGAATACCCAACTAAATCTGGTACAATCATCAGTGATAACAAGGCAATAACTTGCATGATTAATACTTTTCACAGAAGTAGGACCAAAAAGATCCATATGCAAGGTGTGCAGAGGCACAGTGATCAATCTTTCTAACTTGGCCTTACAAGAGGCCCTATGTTGTTTGCCTTTATGGCAAGCAACACATGTGTGGTCATTTTTGAAAACCTTGGAAGGTGTAGATCTTCTCTCCTTAAAAGGTTTTTCCCTTCACAAGTTTGTTTAGATTTTTAAAATTGATATGACCTAACCTTCTATGCCATAATTTAGACTCATCAGATGTGGCTTTTGCAATCAAACAGGCAAAACCTTTTGCAGGAGAAGGTGTCTTCATGTCAAAACTGTACATGTTGTGGTGTCTAGGAACCTTTAAAAGTATCTGATTTTCATCAGGCATTTTAAAGTCAGAAGACACAACAAGACATTCAGTTTCAGTAAAAAGAAGCCGTTGTTGGCTTGCATATCACATCTTTTGTGGATATAGAGCCAAGATTAAAGTGCCCTAATTCTTTTACAAAAGACACACTATCAAATCTAAATAACCAACCCTTATTCTAACCTTTAACGCAAGTATTAGTCCTTTGCTAACCGGCAACTCCAAAGGTAACAATCCAGCCATTGAATTCTTCAAAAATCCTCCAGTGTGATCTTTGTTACGCCAGTCAATGAGACCCTGAGGCAAAAAACCACTATCTAATATCCTCTCTATACTAATCTACCATTTCTTCATGGATGTTGCTGCAGGAGCAATGAAAAAGGATGAAATTAGTTATTCTCTTAGGGCACCTCAGGCCTTTGCAGGCGTGGGTCTGCCTTGTGGACGCATTTTGTCATTCACATTTCTAGGATAAAAGTATGGGACCATTATTATAATTGAAGTTTGGTCTGATTGTTCCTCTCCAATTAAACTTGCTAGGTCTTACCAGCAGATCCCCAATTTCCCCACTAACAGCAATAAAGTGAGAACATTTGTGCAGGGGGTATTTTTTGGCAAAAGGTCTTCTTAGCGAGAGTAAATGATTTTTTGAAAATGAGCCATTTGTGCTGTAGATTTTTCAAAGGGTCTTCTTATAGATGAATATGATTTTGAAAAATCCCTTCTTTGATTCATCTGTGATCTTTTGGGACTCATACTGTTTGAGGTTTTGTGAGTTATTGGCTGTTTAGATCTAACAGTGTTAACTTTAGGACTAACAGTATTAACTTTAGGCCTACCAGAACTAATATTTGTCCTACCAGTATTAATATTAGGCCTAACAGAATTAAACTTTGGCCTACCAGCATTAAGTTGTACTGATCTAGGAACAAATTTATTAGAGTGATTAATTCTGTTTGCATTAGTCCATACTGGTTTTGCCACCCTATTACCAGTATTAACAACCCTCTTAACCTCAGCTTCCCTTGCCATTTTCTTTTCATAATAGTCACAATCTTTAATCAAATGATTTAGACTACCACAAACAAAACATTTTTTCTTTGTAAAAGAGTAACCTTCCCCTAGTTCTCTTTCCATCATATCATTCCAATTCTTCCTATTAACTTTATGTGCTTCTTTATCTTTAAGTGGTTGCCTAGGAGTTTTTATGTGTGAGACACAACTAGGTTCAACTTCTTTTGATTTTGGAGCAGACACATCTTTTTCATTTGTTACTTCCAACCTTGACTTAGACATCTCATTTGGTTCATCTAAACTTTCTGATTCAGTCTCAAAAGAGTGCTCAGAGGTATTTTCACAAGATCCTTCACTGTCATTGGATTGACAGGTAGAATGCTCAGAAGAATTTTCATCTGACACACTAATTTCAGGTTTTTGAGGACCCTTTTTACCATAAACATACAAAGAATCATCAATTTCCTCTTGTGGTTTAGGAGTATAATCTCCACTTAAAGGAGGTGGGACACCTTTAAAATCATTGGTCTTTGTAAATCTACTGTACGAAGGTTTTCCTATTGAATCCTCTTTTGAACACTTAAAGACAGAAAAATTCATTTCTTCCTCATAACTTAGAACCTCATCATTAGATTGTATTTCAAACCCTAAGCCAAGTTTATCATTTGAACTCATGCCAGAATTAATTAATCTCCAAAGATTCTTGGAAGAATCTTTCCATGAATCTACTGTTTTCTGCAATTGTTCCTTTTCTTTTACAGCTTTCATTCCTATTCTTCTATATCTTTTAAGCTTTTCATCTTTTTCATGTATTTCATTAGCTTGAAATGCAAGCTTTTCATTTAGAGAAAGTTGCTGTTTTTGAGAAGTAACAAGTTGAGCTTCTAGTTTCTTAACAGCTTGACTATAGGCAAGTATTTGTGCTTCTTGATCACCTAACTGATTCATTTGTTCATCACATAGTGTTTTAAGAGAATTGTATGAATCAATGCAAGTTTTAGAACACAAAGTTACCTCATTGCTTGAGCTGATAGCCATAAGTGCATGATTTGTTTCTTCAGCTTCAGTATGTTCTCCCCAATTGACAATCCCATCATCCATTGTCAGCAAACCCATCTGATTTTTCTCTTGCTTCCCAGCTTCTTGATGTTGATACAATGAGTCTCTCTTCTTCTTTCCATCATGTGTCCCCTTTGCTGTACATTCCCTAGCAAAGTGACCAGTGTTGTGACAGTTGAAACATTCAAGCTTCTTTTTGTCAAAGCCAACAGGTGTTTTTCCATCCACTCGAACTCTCCTTCCTGTTTTCTTATAGAACTTCTTCATTCGTATAGCAATCATTGCTATTTGCCAATCCAATTGATGTCCTCCTCTTCAAGTTCAACACAAAATCATCAATTGTTCCAAATCTTCATGAGGTAAGTCCAAATCCTCTGTTTGTTTGGCAAAGAGGGAATAGATTGACCTTCATCAGCAAAACCAGCAAGAACTTCTTTTTCAGGAACATTGGTTGAAGAAGTAGAAGGAGTGCAAGACTAGTAGGCACCAGAAAAACCAGACTTAACCTTATTAGTGCTACTTTTGCTTTGTGAAACAAAAGCAACATTTTGAGCACTTGAAGATGTTTTTGAAGCACCTTGAATTTCTTGCTCAAAAACTCTAAGGTTATTGTACAAATCATCAATAGATAAAGTGTCAATCTCAGGGTTAGTTCTCATAGTCATTGCCAGATTAGACCATGCTGGGGGCAAAGATTCTAGCAAACTATGAATTCGCATCCTCGAGTTGATACTTCAGCACCAGTGAGCTTACCAATTGAGTAAAGTAACTGTTGAAATCTGTTCATATCCTTTCCCTAGCCCTTTTGAATTGGATATTTTAAATGCTTCAAACTGTTGTTTGAAAACAGCCTTCTGCATTTTCTTTGAATTTGCATTACCACCAAATCTAGTTCTGATGGCTTCCCAGATCTCTTTTGCATCATCCATTCCATGAAATCTTCTCATATGTTCTTTGGGAATGGCCATCAGCAAGATATTCTTAGCCTTCACTCTCCTTTTCTAAAGCTTGAATTCTGCCACAGATAACTGTGAAAGTATTCGAACAAGACCATACCTATTTCCAGTTGAAATTCATTTCTGGAGTTTCCTTCTGAATTACTTCCATACTTCCCCCAGTCAATGTACTCAAGGTAATGCTTCATCTCCATAGCCCATATATCATACTCCTCCTTCTTCAGAATTGGGAGTTTGATATTTGAGATAAGCATTTTTGATAATCACCTGTTGTTGTTGTTTAGTGCGTACCAGATCGATGCATCTTCATGGTTTGATTCTTCATCATCACTGAGATGTTGTGAGAAATCATCATTAGCAGGGTTAGACATTTTGTAAAGGATCGTAGGAGAGTGTTGTTTATGGTTCTAGTGATTCTTCTTTCTCAGAGTCCCACTAAAGAGGCTCTGATAACCACTTGTAGGTCCGTTGGTATAAGGATCTGACTAGGGATCCTTTGTAAGACATAGATACTTGGATAAATCCAAATCAACTATATGAGAGACACTGACTATGAATATCAAGTGTTAATGCGGAAACTTAACACAAGATTTAAGAAGAAACAATAACTCTAAATTGCTATTAATCACAAATATGCTTCTATGATATTTCTCAAAACACTTGTTTTTATAACCATTATGCCTTAGGTTCCTTTTATACACAAGGAAACCCTAATGGGCTTTACAATCGTGTCAAAGGATAATACATATCCTTTCCTAAGATATCTCTAAGATAACTATTACTATTCTGTTACATAAACAGACTTAACTATGAACAGACTTAACTAACTATGACCAGTACTAACTCTAGTACTACTAAGACTACAAGTACTAACTTAGTACTGCCAGACTATTAAACTTAGTACGCTATAACTCGCCCAGTATAAACTTAATACTATCAGAACAAACTATTTACTACCAAAACTTAACTGTATATACCTACCATATAAGTCGGATTACAATCTATTTCCCAACAATAGTTTTATGTAAACCCTAGCCCCTCTAGTATATAAAGAGAGGTAGGGTAAATAGTTTTAGCATATAGAAAAACACTGACTTCTCAATGAGAGTCTAATAGCAAAGTGTGTGTCAAGTAATAGGTGTAGTTAGCCATGAGAATTGAGTCAAAATCATCTATGTGCTTATTAGTTTATTAGTAGTCTTATGAATAAGAAAACCTTGTTCATAACAATGATTGTGTTCTTAATTATTCCGCTGCGTGTTTGTTAATCATTGTTATTATATCCTAGATGGCTAGATCGTGGTTTAACAATTGGTATCAGAGCAGGTTGCTCTTGATATCTAGGATTCAAGGTTTTATAGTCGAAGAATAAAGAAGAAACCTAAAATTCGTATATGGTTTCTTAGTTCGTATTTTTCTGGGCAGCCATGGGAAAACGGTCATAACTCATTCGTTAACCGTTGGATCGTCACGAAATTTTATATGAAGGTTCTACACACATATATCTATAATCTGACCGGAGCGATCGTCAAGATAAGTCTTTGATAAAAAGTTATGCTATGACGAATTGGCTGCAGAAAAGGTATTATTTTCAAGTTTTTGTATGGTGATTATATTTGTTCATACTAGCTTTGGTGAGTTAATCGTTTGATTGATGATGAACCCTAGTATGGATAAATGATTCGTTAAAGGTTTTTGTGGTGCGATCTGATGCTACATGTGGCTTATTCTTTTAGATCATATGATTGTTCTTGGTAATGTTTTATTCAACTCAAGAAACCCTAAATTTATTAGGGTTATACTCCTTATTCCTGGTGAATAAACTGTTCACTGATTTAAAAGATATGTTGTTCGAAGAGAAGTCATCATGTGTTAGTGCCATTTCGTTGTTCAAACAAAAACGCATCAAAACCCGTCACATATCTCAGGTAAAGCATACAAGTAGATAATTGTTGAGTTTTGCTCGTCATGGGACAAGTTAGAAGGTGTTCGTAGTTTGGTATTGTGGTGAAGGTAATACTGATTCGTTTGATGTTATACTGCTAGCCCTTGGAAAGTAAGTACTTAGCTCGTTTCAAAATTAATTCTGTCTCAATATTCTTAGTTAATACTAGGTCACATGGAAGTTAAGACTGCCTGCACTAAAAATTAATTCCGGTGATAGTGACAAATTAACTAATAGTTAGCAAACGACTCAGTTGACAGTATAAAATGTTGTTTAACCTGTTGGAAGGAAGAGACTTTAATTATTGTGACTGTTTAGCAACATTGTCTCAGTAGCGACAGTACATGACAACAATAGTGACTTTTAGGTGACAGCATTGGGACAGTAAAAAGATCACTACATGCAATTTTGATTTGTACAGTTCGGAACTGAGGATGATCATGTAATTCTGCTAGTATTTCCTAGAAAAAAAGTTAAAGCGGCTATGTATATTCGACATTCGACAAAAGAAGATTTTTTGGACGGATTTGAATCTCGAAGTGATGATGCTTGTTGTGGAAAGTAATAGAAAGACAATTGCTGCGATAACCTTTTTAATTAATTATGTGGAACAAGGGTACCCTTTTTGTCAGTAAGATCGTCGGATGAGGCAACGGTACAAAAAATGAATACAAGCAGATCGCCGTATGAGGGCAAGCAACACATGAAGAAGATGATGTTGTTGCACTAGATGTTACTCAATAGTTAAACTTTTGAAGCAACATACGGATGCATTTTGGGTCCATGAAAGTGATTATTTTTGATGAAATTATTGTTATTACTTGTGTGTGGTTGAATGTTGATTTCAACAGTCGTGTCTTATTATATCTCAAATGGCTGACAACATTTAAAGATAACTTGTTCGTGCTTATAATGTGGTGACGAAAACTTGACGAATCTAGCAAACGTGTACGATCTATCTTATGGTGCTTACTACTAACAGAGCTATCACTTAGTATGTGTCTCATAGAAGATGAGGATTTTTGTCAAGAGGTTGCGGTCTACTTATAATTATCAAATGATTACCAGCATTTGTATAAGTTCGACGTCACGTAGATAGTGCAAGACATAAGATACAAGCTTGGGAGATTCTACTTCTTCAACATATGGGTAATACTCATTTTTCTTCATCAATAATTACTACTTGGAGCCTACTAAGTTCGTGATTCAAAGAGATGGTTATCACTTAAGGGGAAGTGCTTATTAGTTGCTTATCTACACGAAGACCCTTATTGGATGACTACAAAAAGGGGAAGAAGTTTAATGATTTGCAACTTATTATGAGTGGTGACATACAGGAAGATCTTAATTCAAGGGGAAGCTTTGAAGGTTGTTTCATACATGAAGATTGTTTTGTAATCTCAAATAGGGGAAGATAGTTTGATGATTACAAAACATTATATGCAACATTGAAGATAAAAGAAACAACAAGGACTTAAAGATAAATATTAAGTTAGCTTTCATAGTAAGCTAGGTTTTATGTAAATCCTAGCCCCTCTAGTATATAAAGAGAGGCAGGGTGAATAGTTTTAGCATATAGAAAAACACAGACTTCTCAATTATAATAACATTTGATTTATAATAACATCAGATTGTTTTATAATGTTTTGTTAATCATTTGATTTGGATTTATCGACGTCGTCAATGATGTTGGGAAATAGATTGTAACAGACTTAATACTGGTAGTATAACAGTTAAGTCTGGTAGTAATAGTTAGTTCTGATAGTATTGAGTTAATACTGGCAGTACTAAGTTAAGTCTGGCAGTACTAAGTTAGTACTGGTAGTCTTAGTAGTACTAGAGTTAGTACTGGTCATAGTTAGTTAAGTTTGTTCATAGTTAAGTCTGTTTATGTAACAGAATAGTAATAGTTATCTTAGAGATATCTTAGGAGATATCTTAGGAAAGGATATGTATTATCCTTTGACACGATTGTAAGCCCATTAGGGTTTCCTTAGTGTATAAAAGGAACCCTAAGGCACAATGTTATGAACTACGTGATTGAGAAATATCAATAGAAGCATTAGAGCTTAATAGCAATTTAGAATTATTGTTTCTTCTTAATTCTTGTGTTAAGTTTCCGCATTAACACTTGATATTCATAGTCAGTGTCTCTCATATAGTTGATTTGGATTTATCCAAGTTATCTATCGTCTTACAAAGGCTAGTCAGATCCTATACCAAGGACCTACAAGTGGTATCAGAGCCTTTAGAGGGACTCTGAGAAAGAAGAATCACTAGAACCACAAACTACACTCTCCTACGATTCTTTACAAAATGTCTCAACCTGCTAATGATGATTTCTCACAACATCTCAGTGATGATGAAGAATCAAACCATGAAGATGCATCAGATACTGGTAATGCACCTAAACAACAACAACAGGTGATTCCTCAAACAACTGCTATCTCAAATATCAAACTCCCAATTCTGAAGAAGGAGGAGTATGATATATGGGCTATGGAGATGGAGCATTACCTTGAGTACATTGACAATGAAGTATGGAAGGTAATTCAGAATGGAAACTCCAAGAAAAGAATTTCAACTGGAAAGGATGGTATTGTTCGAGTACTTTCACCAGTAACTGCTGCAGAGATTCAAGCTGTTGAAAAGGAAAGGAAGGCTAAGAATATCTTGCTGATGGCCATTCCCAAAGAACATATGAGAAGATTTCATGGAATGGATGATGCAAAAGAGATCTGGGAAGCCATCAGAACTAGATTTGGTGGTAATGCAAATTCAAAGAAAATGCAGAAGGCTGTTTTCAAACAACAGTTTGAAGCATTTAAAATATCCAATTCAGAAGGGCTAGAAAAGGGATATGACAGATTTCAACAGTTACTTTCTCAATTGGAAGCTCATGGTGCTGAAGTATCAACTGAGATATCAAACATAAGTTTCTCAGATCTTTGCCCCCAGCATGGTCTAATCTGGCAATGACTATGAGAACTAACCCTGAGATTGACACTTTATCTATTGATGATTTGTACAATAACCTTAGAGTTTTTGAGCAAGAAAATTCAAGGTGCTTCAAAAAATAAATCTTCAAGTGCTCAAAATGGTTGCTTTTTGTTTCACAAAGCAAAAGTACACTAATAAAGTTAAGTCCTGGATTTACTGTGCCATACAGTTCTTGCACTCCTTCCAACTTCTTCAAACCAATGGTTCCTGAAAAAGAAGTCGTTGCTTGGTTTTGCTGTTGAAGTAACTATTTCCCTCTTGCCAAACAAACAGAGGATTTGGACTTACCTTCATGAATATTTGGAACAGAATTGATGATGTTAGACATTGACGAGAATGGACATCACTTGGCAAATAGCAGATGATTGCTATTCGAAGAAGAAGTTCTATAAAACTAATAAAGGACGTGAGAGTTCGCGTTGATGGAAAAACACCTGTTGGCTTTGACAAAAAGAAGCATGATTGCTTCAATTGTCACAACACATGGTTACATTTGCGTAGGGAATGACAGCAAAGGGGAACACATGATGAAATAAAAGAGAGACTCTTCTTTATCAACATCAAGAAGTCTGTGAAGCAAGAGAAAATCAGATGGGTTTGCTGAAAATGGATGTGGGATTGTCAATTGGGGATAACATACTGAAGTAAAGCGACAAATCATGCACTTGATGGCGTAACAGCTCAAGCAATGAGGTAACTTTGTGTTCTAAACATCCAATTGATTCATATAATACAAGCTTAAACTACTGTTGTGGATGAACACAAGAACAATAGGTGACAAGAAGCACAAAAATACTTGCCTTATAGTCCCCCCCCAAAAGCTGTTAAGAAAATTTAGAAGCCCAACTTGTTACTAATTTTCAATAAACACAACATTCTCTAAATGAAAAGCTTATATTTCACTAATGAAATAATAGAAAAAATAAAAAGCTTAAAAGATATATGAGAATAGAATGAAAGCCTGAGAAAGATAGAACAATTTGGCATGAAAACCGTAGATTCAAGGAAAGACTCTTCCAATTAATCTTTTGGAAATTAATTAATTCTGGCCATGAGTTCAAACCAGTAAATTGGCATAGGATTTGAAATACAATCAAACACAGAGGTTCTATGTTATGAGGAAAGAAAATGAACTTTTCTGTTTTTTCAGTGTTTCAAAAGAGGATTCAATAGGAAAACCTTTGTATAGTAGATTTTACTACAAGACTAACGATTTTAAAAAAGGTGTTCCACATCCCTTAAGTGGAGATTATACTCCTAAACCACAAGAGGAAATTGATGATTCTTTGTATGTTTATGGTAAAAAGGGTCCTCAAAAACCTGAAATTAGTGACTCAGGTGACAACTCCTCTGAGCATTCTTCCTGTCAATCCAATGACAGTGAAGGATCTTGTGGAAATACCTCTGAGCACTCTTTTGAGACTGAATCAGAAAGTTTAAGTGTACCAAATGAGATGTCTAAGTCAAGGTTGGAAATAACTAATGAAAAAGTTGTGTCTGAATTACAAGAAATGATAAACCAAGTTGTGCCAAACACGTAAAAACACTATTCATCCACTCAAAGATAAAGAAACACATAAAGTTAATAGGAAGAATTGGAATGATATGATGGAAAGAGAACTAGGGGAAGGTTACTCTTTTACAAAGAAGAAGTGTTTTGTTTGTGGTAGTCTAAGTCATTTGATTAAAGATTGTGACTATTATGAAAAGAAAATGGCTAGAGAAGCTGAGGTAAAGAGGGTTGTTAATACTGGTAATGGGGTGACAAAACCAGTATGGACAAATGCAAACAGGATTAATCACTCTAATAAATTTGTTCCTAGATCAGTACAACTTAATGCTGGTAGGCCAAAGTTTAATTCTGTTAGGCCTAATATTAATACTGGTAGGACAAATATTAATTCTGGTAGGCCTAAAGTATAAAACTCGTTAGTCCTAAAAGTTAATACTTAATACTGTTAGATCTAAGGACAGCTAGGTACCTTCACAAGACCTCACACCATGTAATCCGCCCAAAAGACCACAGATGAATCAAATTAATCAAAGAAGGGATTTTTTAACATCACATTCATCTGTAAGAAGACCCTTTGCAAAAACTACAGCACAAATGTCACATTCTAATGCTGTAATGGGAAGTTGGGGATCTGCTGTTAAGACCTCAGCAAGTTATAATTGGAGGAACTCTAGACCAAACTTCCATTATAACAGTGGACCTACTTTTAATAGAACTGTGAATGCTAAAGGTCCACAAGGCAGACCCAAGCCTGCAAAGGCCTGGGTCCCTAAGAGAAACTAATTTCTCTTTTTCATGTGCAGGAACATCCACTGAAGAACATGGTAGATAGAGGTATATTTTTTTTTTTTTTTTTTTTTGATATGGGATGCTCAGGGGCAAAAAGACGGTAACAAGGATCAACTGGAGGATTTTGAAGAATTCAATAGGGGATCTGTTACCTTTGGAGGTAGCAAAGGCTACATATCTGGTAAAGGAAGAATAAGAGTTGGTAATTTAGATTTTGATAGTGTGTCTTTTGTAAAAGAATTAGGGCATTTTAACCTTTTCTCAATATCACAAATATGTGATAAGCAGCACAAGGTTCTTTTTACTGAAACTGAATGTCTTGTTGTGTCTTCTGACTTTAAGATGCCTGATGAAAATCAGATACTCTTAAAGGTCCCTAGACACCACAATATGTACAGTTTTGATATGAAGACACCTACTCCTGCAAAAGGTTTTGCCTGTTTGATTGCTAAAGCCACATCTGATGAATCTAAATTATGGCATAGAAGGTTAGGTCATATCAATTTTAAATCACACAGCAAATAAATAAACAAAGAAAAAAAATAAAACGGATAAAAAAAATAAAATAAAAAAAAGGGGAAAGAGATACAAGAAAAAAACCCCCCTTGTGAAGGAACCCTTGTCAGAGGTCTACCATCCAAGGTTTTCAAAAATACCACACATTGTTGCCTGCTATAAAGGCAAACAACACAGGGCCTCTTCCAAGGGCAAGTTAGAAAGATTAATCACTGAGCCACTACACACCTTGCATATGGATCTTTTTGGTCCTACTTCTGTGAAAAGGACTAATCATGCAAGTTATTGCCTTGTAATTACTGATGATTGTACCAGATTTAGTTGGGTATTCTTTTTGGCCTCTAAGGATGAAACTAGTGGCATACTTCAGACCTTTATTAGGCAGATTGAAAACCAGCTTAGTCATAGGGTTAAAATCATTAGAACCAGATAAGGCACTGAATTTAAGAATAGAATATCATGGAATATTGTGGAAACAAGGGAATAAAATAGAGAGTAATAGTAAACTAGAACTCCACAAAAAAAATAGAGTTGCTAAAAGAATGAACAAACCCTAATTGAAGGCTGCTAGAAACTATGCAGCAGAATCTCTCTTACCAACAACTGTTTTGGGCAGAAGCGTTTAGTACTGCTTGCTAAATTTTTAAAGGGTAAGAGTGACAAAAAAACCTCAAAACCAAAACTCCCTATTGAGCTTTTGTTTTGGCCACAAACCAATTATTAGCTACATAAGACCTTTTAGTGTGTCATGTTACCATCTAGATACTCTTAGTGTGGCTGGAAATTTTGATGGAAAATCTAATAAGATTCTAGTTGGTTACTCACTAAAATAGCAAAGCCTATAGGGTTTATAATTTAGTAACCAAAAGAGTAGACAGTAAATCGCAGTTAATTTTCTTGAAGATAAACCCCAATATCAAAGGAGTGGGAAAATAGATGGATGTTTGATATTGACTATCGTCCTGATTCTCTGAACAATATTTCATACTTGAGAATCAAGCTAACCCACATGCAGGTGCTTCAGAAGTAACTAACAGTGCAGGTACATTCACAACCTCAAGTTTTAATGCCTCTGAGGAAAAAGATGAGGATGTATAAAAAAAAAAAAAAAAAAAAAAAAAAAAAAAAAAAAAAAAGCTATTTGTTGTACCTTCAACCGTGAGGAATACTGAAGGAAAAGCTGAATCAAGGAAATCTTCCACAAATTCAAAGAAAGAAGAGATATTGACAAAACTTCAACAAGAGAAGAAGGCTTTTTCTACTGACACTTCAGAAGATAATCCTAAGATTATTTAGATTTTTTATACATGCTTTTTCACATATATTTATTTTTTTTAATTACAAGCTTTTAGAAGAGAGTTGGAAGAAATTGCTCTAAAGCACTTAGGAAAAGTATCTGAAAACACCACTACCAGTACTACTTCAGTTAATACTGGTAGTGAGCCAATTAATACTGGTAGTTTTGATGATGATGTCTTTCTCAAGTCTGAGACAGGAATTTTTGATGAGGCATCTATATGAGGAGGTGGATAACTGACATCAACAGTCTTCCTACAGAAATTGAAAGTCAATCCAACACTACACCAGTTATTCCCTTGGAAACAAGACTTTAATTTTCATGGTGACGGAAGCACAACGTCACAATACCCGATTGAATAATCAATCCTCATGCCAAACACAAGGCTCAAAAGTATTAGCGGAGGGATGTCCTATCTTTCTAGCACAAGTTACTATGAAAAAGGCGGAAGACAAGTCGAAGGAGAAGCAACTTGAAGAAGTACCAATAGTTCAAGACTTTCCTGAGGTATTTCCCGAGGACTTGCCGGGTATTCCACCAACCCGCCAAGGGAATTATCAGATCGATCTGATCCTGGTGTAGCTCCAGTGCACGGCACCTTATCGACTGGCTCCATCCGAGATGAAGGAGTTGTCGGACCAATTAAAAGAACTTTCCGACAAAGGCTTTATAAGACCCAATTCCTCACCTTGGGGAGCTCCGGTCTTGTTTGTCAAGAAGAAGGACGGATCATTCCGGATGTACATAGATTACCAGGAATTGAATAAACTGACGATAAAGAACCGTTATCCGCTTCCCAGGATTGATGATTTGTTCGATCAACTACAAGGTTCGAGCATCTACTCAAAGATCGACCTGAGGTCGGGTTATCATCAACTAAGAGTTCGTGAAGAAGATATTCCGAAGACCGCATTCAGAACTCGATCAACATTAATGAGTTTTCAAGTTATAGCCGTTTTGTTTAGACTAACGCACGGCTGTATTTATGGATCTCATGAATCGGGTGTGCAAACCATACCTGGTATAAATTAGAATTGACTTTATTGTGATATTCTTATATACTCGAATAGACAAGCAAGAGCATGCAGAGCACTCAAGTTAAACCTGGATTGCTTAAGAAGGAACACTTGTATCCAAATTCTCTAAATAAATTGCGAAGTCTGGATCCCTAAGAATCAGTTCCTTGTATGTGATCGACAGTCAGGTATTCATTGGATCCTGCCAGATTTATCCATCAAATGATTGGGCATACCTCCTAATCCTGCAACGGAGATATCGTACAATTATTGGCCTAAGCCTGCTACTACCAAAGAAGATTCATTGAAGAATTCTCAAAGGTCGCCAAGACCAATGACCAAGCTGACTCAAAAGAAGATCCAAGTTGGATTGGCAAGGTGGGGACAAGGCGTGAAACAGCTTTTCAGTTGATACAGCATAAGTTGTGTATTGCACCAATTCTACTGATAACCCGAGAGGAAATGAAGACTTTATCGCTAACTGTGATGCTTCAATCAAAGTTGGCGCGGTGCTAATGTCAATAGAAAAAAGTGATTGCTTATAGCATCACTACAAACTAAGATTCCATGATAAAAACTACACAACTCTGATCTGGAGTTAGGCGAGTTGTGATTCGCTCTAAGATCTGGAGGGCATTTATCGAACGGACAAATGTACGGTGTTTACTGAGCATAAAAGTTTGCAAACACAAAAACCTTGACCAGAAGGAAGATTTAACATGAGACAGCGCCGTTGTTTGAAATTGCTTAGTGATTAGATGTGGAAATCCGCTATCACCCAGGAAAAAGCAGAATTGTAGTGGCGAATGCATGGCAGAAAAGGACGAGTAAAGCCATTACGGTTTTGGGCCTTAGTTATGACAATCGGTTTGACTTCCCAAGCGTATTTTGGAGGCTCAGATTAGAGGCGAGAAAACCAGAAAACCTCAAGTCAGAAATGTAGGAGGTTATGTTTGATTGATAAATTCGAAGGACCCCCGAGAAGCCCAGGAGAGGAGAAATTGTGGAACCACTGTTGTGGACAGAACTTTGTGTCCTAAACAACAGAAGTTTGGTTGCCACGCATGGTGACCAAAGGGCTCTGTTTAAACATGAGACCTCACAAGTCGAAGTATTCTGTTCACTCGGGTTCCGATAAAATGTACCAGGACATGAAACAACTATACTGGTGGCCTAACATGAAAGCTGACATTGCCACCTATGTTAGCAAGTGTTTGACGTGTTTAAGAGTCAAAGCCGAACACCAAAAACCATCTGGCTTACTGGTACAACCAGCGATTCCTCAATGGAAATGGGAGAATATCACTATGGACTTTGTCACCAAACTCCCAAGAACGCAAAGTGGAAACGACACCATATGGGTAATTGTAGACCGACAACGAACTAAGTCTGCCAAACACTATCTACCATGAGGGAAACAGACCCTAATGACAAACAACAAACTATACTTGAAAGAAGTGGTCACAAAGGCATGGGATACCAGTCCCTCGAATCAATTGTGATCGAGACCCTGGTTTACACATCAAACTTTTGGAGAAAAAATTCAGAAAGCTCTGGGTTACTAGGTTGGATATGAGTACGGCATACCATCCGGAGACTGATGGACAAAGCGAAAGGACCATACAAACTCTTAAAGATATGTTACGCGCTTGCGTGATAGACTTTGGGAATGGTTGGGAAGGACACTTACCGCTGATTGAATTCTCGTACAACAATAGCTACCACGCTAGTATTAAAGCTGCCCCATTCGAGGCACTTTATGGCCGAAAGTGTCGGTCACCTGTGTGTTGGGCTGAGGTCGGAGATGCTCGGCTCACCGGTCCAGAACTTGTTCATGAAACAACCGAGAAGATTGTCCAAATTAAGCAGAGAATGCAAGCTGCTCTGAACGCCAGAAAGAGTTATATGCGATGGAGGCTAAGCTTTTAAGTTTCAGTTTAGTGATCGCTTATGTTACAGGTGTCACCATGGAAAGGGGTCGTACGTTTTAGAAAACGGGGAAAGTTGAACCCGAGGTATATCGGACCTTTCAAGGTGTTAGCCAAAGTGGGAACCGTTGCTTATAGACTCGAACTACCTCAACAATTAAGTAGGGTTTCATACACATTTCATGTATCCAGTCTATAAGAAGTGTTATATCTGACGAGCCATTGGCAGTCACCGTTAGAGGAAATACACAATGATGAAGAAACTCCACTTTGTTGAAGAACCAGTGGAAATCTTGGAGCGTGAGATCAAGAAGCTAAGGCGAAGTCGTATTCCCATCATCAAAGTTCGATGGAACTCCAAGAGAGGTCCTGAGTTTCACGGTGGTAACGCGAAGACGTCCGGAAAATTATCCCGCACACACTTCCAAAACACCTGCACCCTTCCGAAGAATGTTGCATCTTGAGCCTTGGGACAAGGCTCTCCTAACGGGTGGAGACTGTAACATTTCTCATTTTCCAGGTTATTTTCAACTTAAATAAATTCCTTTATTTATTTTTAGTGTTTTTACCTAACACGCGTTCGTTGTTAATTATTATCTTATAGTTAAATCGCGTAAAAACTAAAAAATCAACGATCAATGTAAACGGACATCAAACAAATAAAAGTTTACATCAAGCAAGTGTTATATGATTATTAAGGAGTATAATTTATAAATTTTCATAATTTATTTTGTTGTATACGTCAAACGCTTACGTTCGCAATAAATTTACATTCGTTCGTACGAAGCAACCTTATCCTATCTACACAAAACAAATACCCACGTTTATACCCAATACTCAAAATTTAATTATTTTTCCCACTTATATCATCTTAGAACCGGACATGGACTTTTACCCATGAAATAAATGAATTAATCCCTATTAAACCTTTCCTACAACTTGTAAATCCTTACACAAAGTTGTACTTGGACCCAACCTCCTAGTAATTGTCTAATCCCTTGTCCTTGGTGCCCCTTTTGCCGCACCCTCCTCCTAGGGAGGAGGAGAAGTCTCTTACAACATGTCCTTAAAACCATGCACTCCCATGGTTTTCATTTAGGTAGTTTCATAGTTTTCCTAGTTGCTATATAATGAAAGCCCTAAGTCCTTATTACTCTTTCACTTTCATTCAAGAAAAACCAAGCAAAAACCCTCATCCATTTTCACTCCAAACTCACCGGCAACACCAAAAACTTTTAGGGTTTCCGTTATCTTTTGCAACCAAGGTACTCCAACAATCAAGTGTTTAATCTAAGGTAACCTAAGACCTACTCAAGGGAGTTGGGAAGGCTTGGATTTCGGTTTAACAAGGATTATCAAGAAAATTATTTAGGAATTTCTGATTAGGGTTTTGTTTTTAAAGGCTTGATTAGGGTTTACATCTTGTTTTCATCATCCTACTGACTCCTATAAGGGGGGGGGGTCTTATTTAAAGTTTTCAATACTCCTTATCATTTATTTTCTATAGTATACATATTTGTTGCATTAGTTAATCACCACCTAGTTTTATTTTTAAGTTATTTAAAGTATTTGATGATTTCATATGGACAAAGGACATGGACATTTAAAGGACTAAATACATATGAAAAATATGGTACAACACTTGGTGAAATTACGGTACAAGATCTTTAAGTAAAAAATAATTTAGAGAACTAACTATTTAATTGAAAACCCTAATTTTAATTAAATACCTACTGTTGGAATTCGAAATATAAATCCTATATTTTATATTTTATAAAAATATAGTGCTCTTTACAAGGATCGTGAGCATGTAAGGAACTCGAAAACGAAATTATAAACGAACAAGTTACGACATTTACAAGTTACATATTATTAACTTTATAAAAATAGTTTTATAAGCTGTGATGAACAGTAAAAGTTACTGTTCATCAGGGGTATAAATTGTATAAATATAATATTTTGATAATTTTTCCTTAATACGAACCCACGGACATAAAGAACTCGAAAAACGGAATTATAACGAACAAGTTACGTAGTTTACAAGATAAATATTTAATTCTAAAAAAAATATTTTTATAAACTGTTATAAATAGTAAATGCTACTGTTCATCAGTGGTTTAAATTTTATAAGATAATAATTTTGATAAATTTTTTTAATACTAACCACGGACATAAGGGTGATCTCGAGAAACGTAGCTATAGAAGACGAATTATGATTTAATCAGTTACAAATACTTAGTTTTTAAATATAACTGTGATGAACAGTAAAAGTTACTGTTTCATACAGGGTTAAACTTTATAATTATATATTGTAAAATCATTTAATACGAGCGTGGACATAAAGAAACTATAAAACGGAGTCGAAACGATAAAGATATGAAGTTTTAAAACTCCGCGCGCATTACTTTAAAATTATACAAATCATTTTATAAAACAATAAAATTAATAATAAAAAAATCATTATTAAATCATACATTTTTTTACAACGATGGCATTGTAAACGAAAATAATATTTTCTGAACGATACAATACATACATTTTATTTAACAAAGTACGAGTTAATAATATTGTTTTAACTTTAATTAATTAATAAAAACTAGTAGGGTGGATGGTTAGTAGCAATGCAATATGTCTATGTTGTAATTACCTGAAATACATATACACATACGGCCATACTAATTCGGTTGCATTCAAATTGCCTGGCGAGTTCACTCATTTGATTTAGAAATCAATCATTCACGTACGGTGAGTTTCATAGCCCCGCTTTTACACAATTATATTTTTTACAACTTTTGGTGAGAAACATGCTTTGTTTTACCATTGGACCAGTACCTCTTTTAACATATTACAGAGTTTGCCTAAGTACTAAACCCACTATTGCCCACCCTCATGAACTGTCAAATGCTAGTTTAGCGAGCGCGAATTTATGAAATATATCTATTTTTGGGATTGACATCCCCTTTCTCGGTGAGTAGCTCTACATCATTTTTCTGGGGGACCCAGAAACAACGAACGTATACATGTCGGAACAATTTGGATGTTGCGGGTTGAACATCTACATGGGCACATTTAGTGCATTAAATTGCATACTGAAAGTGCTTATTACACATACTTTTAACCTCTAAAACCAAGCCAAAATGACAAAACTGAGCACGGAATGGAAAAGACTGTGCAAAATCAAGGCCAAAGTCCAAAAATGCCAAAGTCAGAGTCAATACTGAAGAATCAGCAGTCAAACCGGAGCCGGAACTGAAGAATACTGTTGGATGCAATCTTAACCCATCTGATGGGCCGGGAAAGCCCAATAGTATATTTATGAAGACTGTGAAGACCAAATGGGCCCTCAATCAATTACAACAGCCCATTTGTGTGCAATTGACAAAGACTGTGAAGACTTTGAAGGCCCAATCCTAGCCCAGTTACAGCCAATCTCAGCCATTGTACACACAAAACCCACTCCATAACCTTATTGGGCTTGAAAAAGCCCAATAACCAAACCTATACCTTATTGGGCCTTAAAAAGCCCAATAACATAAGCCTGTACCTTATTGGGCCCAAACCCAAACCCAGTGGGCCCAATACAAGCCCAACACAAAACCCAAGCCCAACAAAAGCCCAAAATCCATTTTTATAAACTTTAGGGGCTAAATTGCCAAGTTTGAAAGATTGTTTTAAAAAGAAAAATAGAAAAATAAAACACAAGGGCTGGTTTTGCAATTTGCTTAAACTTCCTTTACCTCTTTTTCTATTAAAACAGCAGGGACTGATTTTGCAATTTACCTAAAGTCTCTTTTTAACTCTTTAGTTATAAACCAGAGGGACCATTCTTGCAATTTGCCAAATCCTCTTTATTCTTTTGTTATAAAAAACGGAGGGACCAAAAGTAACACTTTCCAAACCTTTTTATAACTGTTTTCGGCTTTAAATGAAATGGCAAGAGGAAGAGAGTTGAGGGGCTAAAGTTGCATCATCTCCAAACATATCTTTTAAACCTGCTAACAAGAACTGTACCCTCCATCGTACCCGCCAAAACTCAAACCCCCATTTCCCACGGTTTTATGGCCAAACCACCTCCCAAGTACCCCTCTACAGCTATCCCTCACCTTTCCCCACTCAACCCTAACCCTTATACCCCCTTTCCAGTTCATTTCACTCAACCCGAAACCCATCAATGGCTAAGATGAAGACAAGGCAAATAGAAGGCTAGGATTGACTTGGGAAAGCTTTGCACACTCACAGGAATCACAACCCAAGACAAAGAGAAGGAAGAGGGCCTCTATAAAAGAGAAGAGAACAAGACTTAGAAAATCATCTTGTTTTTTACCTTTCTTAGTTTAAATTTTGCTTAAGTTTGCTTTAAATATTATTGTACTCAGTTCTTTTTAAGATTTCATTGTATTACTTTCAGTTTTAATCAAAGTTAAGTGTTTTTGTGATATTGCATTTGTCAAAATTCAAACTATCATTTAAGCTGTTTAATTCTGTTTAACTTGTTTAAACATGTGTTAAAAGTGATTAGAGTTCACTTGTAATCACTTTTCCTGGCCTCATTTCACCAAAAATCAGTTAAAAAGCTCTTTTATAAAATAAGGGGGTGTTTGGTTTAGACCCAAAATGGGTCATAATGGAAATGGCATGGGTCAAGCTCACTCAGCCAACTTTGGCTGAGTGTGTAGGTTTAATTAAGCCATTAAAATTACCATTTTTAGTTTAGAAATAAGTTTTTAGGTTCCCTTTTGAATTCTGTCAATATTTCAATAAGCTAAGTTGAGCTTAAAGGCTCAAGCTGTGTAGACAGCTTAAGCACATTGTCTTTGTGCTTGTTGGTGTTGTTTCTACCCATTTACCCAACCCTTGTTCTGTCCCTTTGGTTTGACCAAGTATGAGTCAAGTGTGTATGTATGCATCATCTCTTTGAAAACACCCATTTTTAAGCTACAAATTCAGCAGCTTATATTGTTTCCTAAGCTCTCAAATTTTGGAAATAAGCTTAATTACATGCCCTTTTAATCTGTTTGTATTTGGTTTTGGCTCAAAAGCTCTTTAGAGCTTATTTCAATAAGCTCAAAAAGCCCCTTGTTCACTGCTGTTGGCCTCCCCTGGTGCTGAGCACCATTTTTAGCACCACTTTTCTAGCTTATTTCATAACTAGACCCTAGGATATTTTTGCTTTTTCTTGTAGCTTATTAGTTCCCTTTTAATTCCCCAAAACCTCATAGCTTATTTCCCCCTTTAGGTTAGCTTATTTAGGGCTTAAATTTCCAAAGTAGCACTTTTTCTGTTTTCTTTCTAAAAACTGTCTCATAAGCTTATTTCATTTCTAGCTTATTTTAGGGCTTATTCTAGTATCCTTAGCTTATTTAAGACACCCCTTAGCCTTATTAACTGTCCCCCATAATTGTAGCTTATTTTGCAGCTTAAAAAACCAAAAACAAAGAAAAATAAGCTTATTAGCTTATTTTTCTTTGTTTTTGGTTTTTTAAGCTGCAAAATAAGCTTATTTTTTGGCTTATTCAGTGCTTAAAAGTCATAAGTGCCTTTATTAAAAATGTTCCCCTTAAGCCCCTGAGTAAGTTTGCTTTTGTAAGTTTTTGATAATAAGCTGTTGGGACCCACTTTGTAATCGGGGTCATTCTCAGGGACTGTTTGTGTAATTTTGATTTTCATAGTTAACATTGTTAGTCCCTGTGGTTAGTTAGCCTATTGCCCCGTTTGTCCTTGTTCCCTTTTCACTGTTAGTCCCTAGTAGTTAACAGCAGTTAGTTTTAATTAATTAAATAATTAATTTAGGTTAGAATTTAATTAGTTTAATTACTTTTATTTAAATCAGTAAAATTTGGGCATTTT